>WBMY01005679.1:178678-238378 GCA_013397315.1 Donacobius atricapilla
ACCTTTTGAACGCCCTTTGACACTTGCCAGTGAGATGGATGAGAGTCTTTGAGGCCAGAGGGATATTGTGGTCTGTAAGACTGTATGAATTGTTCCAGAATCAAAGGCAATGTCGTGTTGTTTTCCCCTCAACTGAAATCAACAGGACTTTGGCATGGAAAAGAGACGAGCACCTGCACATGAACACATTGAAAATGCCAGCACAATCCCAGGCTTGGGAGTTACAGGCTTGCCAGGGCAGAATTATCCCTCATGGAGAGAAGCAGATTAAGTTTCAGGAAAAAAAAATCCCTTATTAATCAATAGCTGATCTCATTAAGCAAATAATTTCCAAATTTAGGATCTATGCTAGCAGTAGGAGACCCAGTAGGGATTACAGCAGCGGTATTACAGCACAGAGTGCCACCAACATCAACTTAATATACTGATTCTTTAGAAGGAGAAGGGTAAAATTGGACTGTGGTACAAATCATGTTACTACTGTAAGTTCAGTTTGCCAGGCACAAATATCCTTCCAGCCGGGTAGCTTAGTGCTGTAAGTTAATGTACATCAGGCTGCCACAGACCCCAATTTAAAGTTTCCATTTGGCTCAGTGGGAATTAATTGTTAGGTTCTGGCTTCTTCTGTTTTCTTTTTAATGTCAAACACCCATCTAGCAAGAGCTGCAAATAATACCCTCCTAAGAGTAAATTGTGAGCTCATTGCTCGTTTAAGTCACATTGAGTGAGAATACTCCCTGGCTGTGCTCTGTGAATCAAAGGCAGAGCATATGCAATCATCTGAACCAGCAGCAGCAGCAGCTGCATTTCCCAGAAACCTTTGGGAAACCTGACACAATTACTGATCAATACTCTCTCCAGTTAATTGATGAGCTATGGAGCCAAAAGGGAAAAAAAGAAAAAAGAAAAGAAAGAGGCTATCAATAAATAATCTTAGTTAGGAAACTGAGGTCTGAGAAGCGCCTGAAGTTCAAGGGATGATGACCATGCCTGGGAAGAAAAATGAGGGTTGAGGAGAAGAGGGGCATTCACAGATATACATGTCTTTTTAAGATAATGGGCATGATACAAACTGAATAAGATGCAATGATGAACCCTGGAAAAAATAAAACCTTTGCATCCTCAAGAAAACATGCTCATTGCTATGAAATTGCTTCTCAAGACTCTCATCCTGATCTCTGTGTGCAGATTGACACACAAAACTATTTTCTATATTAAACCAGTTCCAGACCCACTTTATCCTGTCCAGTTAATGAGCCAAGTGTAAAGCTTTGAAAAGGTCATAGAACAGAGCAAGCAGCAGCAAGAGGCCACAGCACAAAGTCAAAGAAGGTCTTGGCCCCTATCTTCCTGTAGTGACAGCTGTAGCCATGCTGGCTGCTGCTTTTCATCCTTGCCTTGTTTAGACATCTGCAGATACACCAGTCATCACCCATGAAACAACAGGACCAAACCACCCTGTAGAAGAGCTGAGCCCAGAGTTCACCTCATCCCAACCATGAAGAGAATTGGAACCCATAAATTAGGCCAGACATCTCAGAGACTCAGACTGGGATTCTGCTCCTCACTCTGCCATGTGTTTGTTCCATCACTGTGGCTGCCAGTCACTTCACTGCATATGCCATTGCTTCATCCCTCAGAAAACAGGGCAATCTTTGTCCTGACTTGTGTCTTACTGGTATCAGGAGGCTTCATAACCAACAGCCAGGGTAAAGGTGTTGTGAGGGGCTCTGAGCCTTTTGCTTTAATTGAACACATGGGAAAGGCTGTTTCATCAGCTGTCACCTGTACTAAAGACAACACTCTCTTGTCTTTTGGCAAAGGAGCTGATGTGCTTTTGTGGGAAATCCTGAACTTTTAAGGAGCCATTTCTGAGCCACTGGTTAGGCTGCATCTGTGTGGGTTGAGGGCAGGAACAGATGCAGTGCTTTAGCTGGTTAATTCCTGAATGCTGTGTCTGTGGTGAGGGATTGTGAATCTCCCCATCAGCACTGAGTTTGAGGAGCAGCCCCAGCAGAAGCTCCATGGTTTCTAAAGGCAGGGAAATACATGTGTGCCTGTGTGTGCACGTATGTGTGTGCCTAGAAATAGGGAAGGGGGAACAAGGGCACCCCTTTGAAACTCCTTCTTGTTCTTCCTTTTGATGTGATGGCAGGGCAGGTGCTCACACAAACAACTCCTTTGCTTTGATAAATCCATGCCTCACAGGCAAGATTTCAAAGGGAATTTTCAAGCACCTTCCCTACCCTCTCCTGATCAGTTTGAGCTGGGAAGGGGGGAAGCTGGGTGGAAGTGTAGTCGAGCATCAGCTGTGGAGGCACAGATGTGATAATCAGCAGCAGCACCAAAATCACTTATGGCACAGGCAGAGAGGAAGGACAGGCTGTCTCCTCACTTCTGTCTTCCAGGCTGGTGGAGGGTGCTGTGCCTTTGTGGCAGGGTTGCCATATGTGCAGATGAAGGTGGGAGTGAGGGGCCACCAAATATTATTCTCACCACTCTGGGAGTTTGTTGCCAGGGTCTGTTTGTTGGGTTCTGGCATTTTGGCTCAGGAAACAAAAATCGACTGTGATCGATCTATTGACCCACCTTATCACTCGGAGCCTGTAAATAACTCTGTTGTCTCTTGCCTTGGGAGCAGCACAGTTTAGCAGAAACCATGAAAGGATCCTGTGCCTCTGCATATGGGGAGAAGGAGGCTTCTCTCAATCTTCAGCCAAAAAATGAGATGCTGTCTGGTGTCAGAATAGGATTTGGAGATCATGATTCAGAAGGAGCCTAATGTAGAAGCCAGTGGCCTCACAGAAGAAATGCGGCTTAAGAGTTTTAGTGGGGGAAAAAATGCTACATGCAGAAAGAGATTGTAATTCCTAAAACTTTTGCAGGGTGAAAATTCAGTCCTATTAAACTCAGCATAAATTTCACCATCACCTCCAGCAAAAAGAGGCTTGTTTGCCCCATTTGGTCTAAAAACCTCACTGTAGTGAGAGCATGTCTGTCAGGGATCAGCTGGGTGTTGTTCTGTGCTCCTGTCCCCAGCAGCCACACAAGAAATCCTTCCCCAAAACCACAGGAGTCTGCACCCAATCAGGAGTGCTGAAATACACCTTCACTGCTCACACTGGCTCCTAGAGAGGAGTCAGAGGAAAGAGGATCCTTGAGAATTTACCTTTAATACACATGCAGGTACTGATCTGTATGTGGGCAAGATCAAACATCATGAAATAGCATAAAAACAGATTTGTTTTTGCTCTGGCAATTTTACCCAGGTCTGCCCAACCCTTCTCAAGGGTGATGCAGTTAGCATATACAAAATTTAACACATTTCTCCCACAAAGAACACCTTTTCTGCTAGAATATGCAGCAGAGGTTTAACTTAATAAATATGACAGCTCCAAAACCTGCTGCTTTGTTACAGGAAACTCATCTGAGTTCCCCAGATGAGGAAATGGGCAGCTCACAGGGGCTCAGTGACACTGTACGAAAAATTTCATAAAGTTCCTTTTACTCAAAACTTCCAGTTCTTTGATTTGTCATATTACATTTTCCCTGAAATTATGCATTTTGATGACAGTCCAAACAAAATTCATTTTTCCCCAAGAAAGTCCTAACAATGTGATTTTGTTAGGGTTTTTTGTTTGTTTATTTGTTTTATGGGGTAGTAAATTACCTTTGAAAAAATATTTGAATTTTTTTTTAGGGGCATAGAAAATTGAGTAATTTTATTATGGCAAAGTAAAGAGGAATTTGTAAGTCACTGTCAAATGTAGAACAAATCCCTTTTTTTTTCCCCATGTGAAACATTGCTTCCTGATCTTCCTACAAATCTCTTTTATTTTTCTTTGCACATTTTTTAACCACACTTCACCCAACCTATTTGCATAAAGATGAGCAAAATAGTTCCTACAATACTATTCACATGCATCTATCTAACCTCAGACTTCTGTCAGCGATGCAAAAAAATTAAAAAGACAATTATTTTATTTCTAATGGATTAACAATCTATCAATTTCATTTTATGTTGAGGGATTTGGATTTTTTTACAGAGACAGTGGAATATTTGGCTGAATTAACAATTTTTGCCTGCTTTATGGTGAAAAGCAGAAACCCCCTCCTATTTCAACTTTTATGTGTATTATAAATCAGCTTAAGTTCATAAGGAATTCTATGATTTTCTATTCTAATATACTCATAGAGCAGCACAAAGGGCTTTAGCCTGAATTGGAAAATGAAAGTAGTCACAATATACCACATATAGCCAACAAGCAAAAAGATATCAATGTGTTTTTTAGCAGCAACATATGGTTTCCAAAAAAATCCATCTTTAAATATACATTGATTTTTCTGAGATGGGAAACTCAGAGTGAAAAACCTGTAGGAGATAGGGTGGTGGACATCAACTCAAATATTATGATCTGCTGAATCAAATCTAAATTTTAGATTGATCTCACAAGCAGCAGATTCTTGCCTGAACTTCTGTAGTGATTTGAAAAAGATGGTGTTAGGGAGATTTGCATATTATTACAGAGGTACAGAGCCAAATTACCTCTGTCAGGATGAGATAGAATTTCTCTGACTACAGTGCCACAAGGCATCGTGAGAACCCTGGTATGATAGACTGTGTTGGGAAAAGGAGTTCAAAAGCCTGGAAGTACCTGAAATAAGCCCAAATGAAACATGTTCATACTTCTTAATAGAAATTAGTGACTTTATTATTTTGCCTAAGTTGTCTGTTTTGCATCAACCTACTCGTAACCAAATGTTGCAATGTCAGAAATTCACATGGGGTTGCAGCTTGCAGCTCCCATTAGCTCTAGCAACAATCTATTTATGTAGGACTTGTCATTGTTCTGTTCGAGTCTCTCCTAAACTTTAATTAATCTGTCCTTTCAACACCCCTGCAGCCTTGTAAAGAGAGGATACAGCTGGTATTCCTTTTTGCATGATTAAACGCCTTGCCCAGGATCACCCCAGGAGTATGAGACAGAGCCAGAAACATAGCCTAGCTCTTCTTAATCTCAAAGGGCTATCCTTCTTCAAATCTCTGCCTTTGATGGATCTTGGCAGAGGTTCAGTCAAGTCTCATCCTACATTCCTTCAACACTCGGTTCACATTCACTAAGAGCGAGCTCCAGGGGCGTTCAATATTGAGCCAGCCTGGCTTCTGCCTGCGTTCTTGGCCAATTCGGCTGAGGGTGCCATATCTGAGTCAAGCCAAGGCTTTGAATTTTTTGAAATTCATCCACTGCTCATGCTTACAGCTCACACCTCCAGACAAAGGGAAGCAACTGCTTTTCTGGAAACTAGAAGGAAAAGGAACTTATCTTTCTGCATGTATTCAATCATATTTAACTCCCTTTTTTCTCTTCTTAAAAAATTTATAGTGTATATGTAAGCTATAAAAAGAAATGAGATGCAATTTATGCAAGTAGCATGCTAGTGCACCATAAGTTCCTGTCTCTTTCATGAATTAGACTGGGATAAATTTTTATATCTGGGTTTCATGCTGACATGTCTTTAGGTGGCTAATACAGCAAGTGCCAACTGGAGGACACTACAAGTATCAGCCTTGCAAATCAAGGTCAACTATCCATATAAAGACCTGGCTGAAATATTGCCAAATGGCAGTGTCACTGTTCAGCTTTGCCCAAGGGAAAGTGCAGCCATGGCCATTTGTTCCTTTCCTGGCAGTCTTTGGTGCAACACATCTGTTGCTTCAGCTGCTATCAGAGCCTTTGGCAACTCCCTGCCCCTATCTGGTCCTCGCCAGCCTGCTTTGCATGGTGATTTGCAACCCACATCCTTTCTGTTTGAAGCTATGGCTAATGAAACAGGTGGCTGTCATTATTAAGAGCACTTGCTGTTCTCTCCACTCCAGCATCACCACTTCTTGCAAGGTGCCAGTGCTATTTCTTCCTTCCACTGTGCAACCGCCAACACCACCTCTTTTCCAACAGTCCTGCCATTCCTTCAAAGGGAATGAATAGGTTGCTCTCAACCCATCCAGAATCCTCTTCCCACAAGCAGAATATGCTCCCAGCCCAGCAAATCTTAATCCAAACTCTGCTGTCCATGGGGAAGGGAAAGAACGGGTGGACAGATGGAGAGGGCTGGAAAGTCTGGATAGTGAAAATGCGACAGCCACAGGAGATCTGTTACAGCAAGACCTCCTCTGTGGCAGAACTGCTGGAACAGAGCTGGAAATGCTGGAAGAAAGAGCTGGCCATTGGGGTTGATGGCCTGGCCAAGCTGGTCCCATCCCTCACTGTTTTTCCATTCCCTATTTCACTTCTCGCCTTTAGTGACCAGCAAATAAGATTGATCTTGGGAGTTTCAGTCTGAGCAGGGCTTTAGGAGAAAGCACAAAGAACGAGCATCCTTGTCCCTGCAGAGCATGGCACTGAGTGAGGTTCCCTGAAAGCAATCCACTCATCAGGAGGTGAAATCAAATGGAAGGACCACATGGTGGTACCGTGCCACCAGGCAGCTCTCAAAGGCATCCTTATCCTTCAACATCAAACCCTGCCCACTGGAACATCAGCCTCACTGAAAGCCTTCTTGCCCCCAGCTCCTCAAAAAGTCAATCTTCCTTTTCTGCTTTAGTAAGCTATATTTTGGTCCACTCAAGAGCAAACTTTGAGAGAACATTTCAGAGTCCTCTTTGATTACTGAGGAGATCAGCCAACTGTTGGGATGAAGGCTGATTTTGAAAAAGCAAGAGGATATAACTGGTGTAGATTTTAGCATAGCATAGATGTGTCCTCTTATCCTGCCTTACAGTAGAATTTCCACTGTCCTCAATGAAAACATCTCTGTATTAATGAAATATATTAAATATTGCTATAACAAACAACCATCATTATGTTTCTTGGGGCTTCCCCTGTCATTGTTCATTGTACATCATTAGTAAACAGTACATCATTAGAACAGTAAAATAAGATTACAGCTGTACAATAAAAGAGCACATTTGGCGTGCACCTTCTCAAATTCATTAGATTGTAACTGATTTTATACAATTCTTTGAGGAATACAATGTTGAATATGATATACAGCTCTCAAGTCCTTTTGAGAGGAGACATCATTCTCATATCCATCAGTGGGGCTTACACAAATGTAGATATGAAATTCAATAAGATTTATCTTCCCCAAAGGCCTCTCCTGGGTAAAAGAGCAGATTCAGACCTCTTCTCTCTTTGCACCTAAACATCTTGCTAGCAATGACAGCCTGGGTAAGTTCTTTCGAATCTGCTGCAAACAAAGTTCATTAGCTAGGCAAACATCTTGCATTATCTCTTGATCAGGTGTTGTAAATATGTACTTTTAGCGACCTCAGAAATTTACTTGAATAACCTTTTCCTGTGGTCTGAATTTCCATTTGATTTTTTTTCTGTGATAGCTGGTGTGGAAGTGTTATGGTATGGAGAGCTCTCACTTGAAGGAAAGATCCAAGAAAAGCTCTTCTCAAGTCATATGTCACTGCAAAATGCAAACAGTGTTTTCATGACCACAATTTTCTTTGCTCAAACTCTTATGTAGCCTCAGATCCTTGCAAATGCTCTCTTTTCTTTGTATGCAATGGAAATTCTGCAAGGGAGATGCAAACCATTCTAAAATACATTAAAAACCCTGGAGGAACTTCAGAAGTCCAAATACTTTGCATTTCTCCTTTATTTACATTCCATTTGCTTGTTTGCTTTTTAAAAAAAAAAAGTTCTTTGCATTCTTATGTTGGAATAATATTATTTGAGAAACCACATAGTCATGCCTTTTCACAAACACAATGTGGTTAAGGAATAAAGTAATTTAAGAATGTTCTTAAAATAATCTTGCATGGCAAATCCTTTTGTTTATGAGGATTAAAGAACACATGATAATTTTAAAGCTCATTGTCTTGGTGATTTTAAAGACATATTCGTGGACTCACTGTAAGTCATTCTTAGCATTGAATACACCCAAGAAAAAAACATTCTTTGTATAAATTTGAATAAATCCTGTGCCACCTGGGCATAACCTCTTTTCCTATTGACAAGTCAAAGTCATGGCAAGTTGAAGAATCTACCTGTAGATATGATGAGTTCCAACACAAATACCACCAAATTTTATAGGGTTCCCACAAGAAAACCCAGTAGTTCTGGACCATCATTTCAGTTTCTCTGTCTCATGAGATGAAAGTGTTCAAGGCCAGGTTGGAGAGGGCTTTGAGCAAACTAGCCTAGTGGAAGGTGTTCCTGCCCATGGCAGGGGGAAGGAACTAGAGGGTCTTTAAGGTCCCTTCCCACCCAAACCATTCTGTGATCCTGTGGTAGCTCTGCACTAAGACTGAGGGTGGCATCTCATCTTAAACTATGAAGACCAAGGGCAAGTAACCTGGCAGAAAAGATGTCTGAATAAAGGAAGAGGAGGAGGCACTTGACAAAGCCAGACAAATAACCTGACACTCATCACACCACTGACGCTGGCAAGAGCCAATCACAGCTGCAGAGAGAGATTTGTATCTGTGTTGATTTTATTTCTTCATATTCCCCATATAAAATGCATCCTGTTTTTTACTCAAGCTCCACCCTCGAAAAAGATTGAGAAACACTTTTAAAAAGGAGCACCATAGCACTGTCAGTTTCTGTGCTGTTTGCAAAGGACCAGGGAGGTCAGGAAGAGCTAAGTCACTGACAAATGATTTCACCCAAAAAACAGTGTTGGTATTAAGCTTTTAAAGGCTGGTAAATCTTCTGCTCTATTAAACCCAAACCCACAGAATTCATTAATTGGTGTCTTTCTTACAGTAAGGCGTTGGTTCTAATTTGACATATATTTAATGCATCACTCTACCCCTTGGTTCATATAAATGATCCAAATTCATCTCGCCTCACTGGTTGAGGCTACTTTCCAAATGCTTGTCCATAATCTTAGATGAAAAATTATAACCCTGGAAAGGTGATGTGTCAAAAAAGTATGAGATGCACCAACATACATGCAGATGCAAAGCAACAATCTGCTGAATTAAAATTACAAATAAGAGGAAATGATGAACCATCTTGTTAACTTAACTTGTCTCTCTGATGGCCTCACTGCATGTTAATAAATAGGGAATGGGAGAAAAAAGAGAGCATTATTACAGCACAGCTAAAACAAGAAAGTACTCAGGTCATCACTCGCTCTAAGTAACATCAGTAGTGATACAGCTTTAACCTCACAATGATTTGGTCACCCTGGCCTGACCACGGCATTTCTAATGTGTGTTCAGATCCTGTGAGAGCCTGGGCACTGCTAGGAGAGGTCTCAGCACATCCAGTTCCTCTGACTGTATTGATAGTTCAAGGAATTCATCCAGACAATCCCCAGTGCTTAACAGAAAAGACCCCACACTAAACTCTGAGCATTTCCCTTTTCTAAAGCTTGAAGCCATATATGTTCTGTAGTGGACATTTTTTTTCTCTTTAGGATTCTCTCCAAATATTGAATGGCTTTGCAACATGGAAACTTTTCTACCTATTTTTAATCAGTTAGTTAAATACAGAAACAAGCTGAAATTCCAGGGTGCACCAAAAGCAAAGGCAGCTGTTCAATACAAGCAGCTCAAAATTATGAATACCACACTTACTTCTATCCGAAACAGAGAAAGCAGCTTCACACTTCAATAAAGCCCCTAGGAAAACTAGAATGCAAAATCTAGCCACATTGCTAAGCCAAAGAAAAATTAAATGGGTTTGGAAATTATGTCTGATCTCATGTTAAACAAGGTCCTCAGTACATCACCAGGAAAGAGTCCTCTGGTGAGAGGGCCAGGTGTTCTGTGGAGGTCACACTGAGGCTACCAGCTCGTGGGGCTCAATGTGGCACTTCTATTTGATAAACTCTATGAGCTCAAGGTTCCTTGCTGAGCTCCAGACTTACTGATCCTACTCTCATCCCTAATTACACCTTAACATAATTTTGATTACAGGGTAGGTTTTTATTCTTATCCCAACTTTCTTGTACACTCTAAAGCAATAATAATACCTTCTAGCACCCATCCCACAGCTTTATATACAAATGTATATGGATATGCCCATATCTACATTTACCTATCAATATAGTTCTAGTTACAGCCACAGCTGGTCCAGGACCTCTCTTGTGATTCGCAGGGTTGTGCTGTGGAGTTGTGCCACTTTTTCCTATGGGCACAGGGCTTTGTCCCAAGCCCCTTCCTCTCAGTCTGGGAAGGCTGTCAGCTGAAGTTAATGAAAAGTCCTGGGAAAAGAGTTTCCACTTTATACCTGAATATTTCATAGAGCCATAATCTGCACAAGACTGATGACAATTTGGGAAAGTGATAGTAAAATAATGGAAACAACAATAATAGTAACAATAACAATAAATGTTTTCCCATTTATCCTTTCCTTCTTTGCTGAAAATGATTGGATTGGGAAGGGAGGCATTGCAAGAGCTCTGAATGACCTACTTTGAATTTTCCCATCAGCTTCTATTTCTGCAAATTTTCTTCTGCACAGCAGCTGCACAGAGAGGGCTGGAGCACAGTGTGAAAGACTGGTCTCATGGGCTACCCTGGCAGAGTGAATGCTAAAGCCTCTCCAACAATGTTGTTCTCAAATGGTTTCCTTATTTTCTGGACTTCAAAGGTCCCAGTTATTTCAATCATGGGTAACGGGAGCCACTTATCCAGATGCCTGTATAAGCTCTCAGAAAATGGAGGCTTTTTTGTCTTTTGTTTCTCTATTCTTTTATATATACTGAATTTCCCTCAGTGTGCTCTACTATCAGGCCCTTTACTATGATACAGGAAAGCAAAGCTTGTCCCTAGAGACTGCACTCAGTTTGAATGAAAACAGCCAAATTTGAGAGCCATATACTGCAAGTTCTCAGTCATCAGAGTAGTTTCAAAAGAAATGTGGCGATTTGTTATATTTTGAATCTAGTTCGTGTTCTTCCTTTTCTATCAGATGCTTGGGGAGCACTGATGAAGATGGGAGGGACTTGCTGGTAAAAAAACAGATTCCCCTCAAAATCAGAAAAGGCTGGTCCCTGAGATGTGTATCAGCATCCACCCTTTTTTGAGGTCTAAGTGTCCATGCTGGAAGTAAGGTTTGAATTGAAATCTACTTCCAGCCACCAGCTGTAAGACTCCAACTGGACCCAGATCAATATGATCAAAGGCACACTGTGAATGTTACTCAGAGCATATCCCAGACCTAAGCATAGCATTCATTTAAAGCACATTCTCACTGGGATGCTGCTGATTTGGTACACCTCGCTTTTCTTTAATCCTGACTTCTGAAAACTCACCCCTCACGCCTGCAGCTGCTCAGGGCTCTGGGTTGCTCATGGACTTTTTCCTATCCACAGCCAGATGGAAGCAGGCTGGAGGAGGCCTGTAGAGAAATAAATTTTTGTCCCCTGCACCACAAAGACAGAGTTGTACTCTGTCACCTCCCAGTTTCTTCCAGTTCTTCTGTTTGCCACCTTTTTCTCCACCCTCCCTCACCCACTCAGCCGCAGTAGCAGCTCTCCTGCCCTGCAGGCACAGGCTCTGTTCTCTGTGCTAAAGGAGGGCCCCAGTAGCCCCTCTGAGGTCTTTATCACCTGATGCAGCTATAAACCAGTGGATATGCTCTTCTGTTCTCTTCTTGATGTCTCTTATTGTCCATAGTGTAGGATCCAGGGGCATGGAGAATATGAAGGAGAATAGTTGTGAAACTGACATTTCCTATCCATATTCCTTTCTGTGTCATGAAAACACACTTCCATCCCCTGTAGCATTTAATCATACTGCTTTAACTTTCCTCCCAGCACACAGGGGGAGGGAGAAATTCCCTGGCTAAACTCAGAATGCCATTTTGTGGCAATTTATGAACAAACAAGCTTCCCATCAAACCAATCCTTAGAAATGTCACTCCAGGCTGGCACTAAGCAGAGATTAAATGATGGATTGTCAACCTTCCTTTTTTTATTTGATGTTTTGAATTTCACTGTTCCTCTCTTTCATTAAAAATGAACTAGAGGGGGAAAAAGCAGAATAAAATAGAATCCTTTTACATCCAAAAGTCAAGATAATTATCTCTTATATCCAACCCACTCCTCCAAGACTCTGAATGAAGCCATCATTAAAATCTGTGTCCATCTGGTGACTTTTCCACAGCTAATTAGGTGAAGGAGCCAGTTAACAGATATGTTCTGCTGAAATATTTCTCTCTCTCTCTCCATCTTTTTTAAACTTCCAGACATGGCCCATGTACAACCTGGATACTGTTTGTTCATCCCTCAGGGTGGAGGAGAACATGAGGAGAGGCAGGGCGGGAGATGGATGCTTGATGGGATGCTCACCAAGGTTCTTTCATGGCATCAGAGCTCGGAAAAAAAGGAGGAAGGGGATGCAGGAGGCAGCAGGTTTGACTTCTGCTGTGCAGGAAGTCCTTTGGTGAGCTGGTCGGATGTTTTGCTGGCAGTGTTTCAGTGCATTTCTGCGTGGGGCTTCTTTTAATACTGTGATTTTCTCCCTGTGGTTTGTCAGGCACTCAGCCAGCCTACTAAAGACTCTCTACCAGATCCCCATCTGCTGCATTTATTAGAGCTTGTCACCCTAACACCTAGGGGCTGCAAGGTATTGATTCCTCCTGCGTCCAGATGGATGGTTTGTGGGGTACTCCCTCCTCCCCCTGACCCTGCACGATCTTACTTTTGGCACTTTGAGGACTGCCAATTTTCAGATAGCCCCAAACTCACAAGAAGTCTCCTGTGGGAACCCTCCAAAACTGATTATGTTCCATACTGACTGATATATGAGTGAAGGAGTGTGCAAAGTGTACTGACCTCATTCCAGGTTCAGTGCCGGAGACAGCATCAGTCTTTGGGTGCTGAAACCATCTCTAGGGTCACAGGAGAAATATTCAGCCACCCTTACACCTTATGAGAGCTTGGATCTCATGTCAAGGACAGTGGGTGTCTGAGTGCGGCAGCTGAGGGCATAAATCCCTTAATGATTCTGCCATAAAGCACCCAGAAAGTCTGGCCAGTTATGCACATCACCTAGAGTCAAGGACAGCTGACTGATGGAGTTTCAAAGCTCACTGCCCAGTCTCTCACTCACATCCAACCTATTTTTTCCCTTTGCAGGTGTAGCTGCCAGAAGCCTGTGCCCTTTTCCTCAAAGGTCCCAGGGCTCACAACCCCACAGCTCATAGCAGGGCACACAGCATTCTGGTTTGGGGATCACGCATGCGAGGAATTGCTGGCAATGCTGTGTCCTCTTTGTGTGTAACACAATTCCATGATTACATGCACATTCATCACAGGAGTGGGAAAGACCTCTGGGATTTTTTCTTTTCTAGTGTGCTCCATTGTCCTTCCCAGCTGAACAGGCCCCACTGCTTTGGGGCTCAGCAGTCTCTATGCAGCTGTGCTGTTTGGGAATATAAACCCCTGAGAGTACACACCCTGCCTTGCTCAATCTCCTGCTCTGGGAAATGTCTGCCTCAGTTTGGCACAATTACATTAATGTGATTATAATTCTAGAGGGATTGTAACAAGGGAGCAATAAAATAACTTCCCAATCTTCTCTCAAAAACAAGTAACAGACCACAAGGACTCTGGTTCAAGGGAAGCAGGACACACCGACCCAAAAGGTCTTGGCTGATTTTAATTTCTTTGATTGGGTTCATGAAAAGAGAAAATTACTGGAAGGATTTTCATTGTCATTCACTTCTAAATTTTGAGGTTAAATGCTGAGAGAGCCCAGAAGGATTAACATTCACCAGACTTCATCTCTGGTCAATGATTCCTTACTGCTCCTACATTTACATCATGCAATTGTCATAGCCAGAGATGAGAAAACCTGATTAAAAGAGTTCTCTGTGGACACTGGACAGAAATAGAGCTGAGGGAAGAATTGTAGCAAGAGAAGGATTGCAGGCCATAAATATATCACACTTTTTAGATACAACCATAGCTTGCTACAGCGTCATCTAAACTACTATATATCCTGTTTTGTGCTCTACTGTTCATGGGTAGTATAGGAAAAGCTGTAGAAAAACACACACAGAGAATGAACAAAGACTATTTTCTTTAATGCTACTGCAGTTTTCAGAAACTCTGGGTTTCTTCAAGGCCATGCAAGGAAAATGCTGAGCCAATTAAGGTATTTTTCATATCTTGTGTTAAGTTCACTGTATTGGAGTTAACTCTGCATTGTACATCTTCATCAACAATGCGATATCCCTTATACCAATTTAATTTTACATTGCCAGCAAGATAAAGGCAATTTATAAGTTTCAATGAGGGCAGACTGGCTGTGCTCCAATCCAGTCCAGGGAGCATAACGTTTGCTGGGGAATTGCTCAAGACCTTAATGTCTGGCATATGGTGAGCTGCCTTCATTTCTGACCTGTGCAATTAAGGTCAGCAGCAAAAATTACATTAAAACAGTTCTTTATTAATCATGTTCTGCCTAGGGCAGATGATAGAACAACCTCTAAGTACAGAGCAACCAGAAAGCAAAATACTGTGAATCTCAAAACCCACTTATTAACAAAGATCTGAAGGACATTTTCTTTGTTGTTTTGCCCATAGCTTTGTAACAATAGAGTGCAGTGGTCACATCCTGGAGGGAACAGCATACAGTAAGTCCTAGATGGTGATATTCAAAGTGTGATGCATTTCAGAGGTACCTGGCAAGAGAAATCCGTGGGGACTTTTTATGCCTCTCTACTCTGTGGAAAAACCGGTTTTCCAAGCAGGCACTAATTTCTGAAATGGCTTTGAGTATCTCTTCATAAATATGCCTGCTCTAAAGACCAACTGATCTCCCTTTTGACATGCTGTGAAAATGGTCTCTGAAAGCTTGTGGTTAGCAAAACTTCCATTTTTCTGAAAATCAGTTCTCCACTTTACCCAAAAAGATGCAAATAAAAGTAAATTCACAATGCACCATGAATTTGCATGATGTAGTGGGGAGAAAGAAGCCACCCTTTCTTGCCCTAAAGGAACATCCCCCACATCACAGTCTTCTTCTGGATCCAAATCTTCTAATCCAAATCCCACTTAGTGCCTCAGACATTGGTTTAATCCATTTTTGCTTGGATTTTTTCCTAGTCTGTCATGACACATCCCCTGACCTTGCAATGTGAACACTTGCAGCAGAGGCTTGTGGAGCTGCTGACCCATTTGAAGGGACCAACAGGACTCACCGAGACTCTACAAATCATCACATGCTTCATCCTCTCCTGGATAAGGTTGATTGTTTCATATTTTTGCTACTGATTCAGTGATGTTGTGAACCACATCACGAGTTCACACCCAGTGTCTGGAAGAGAAGGAGTGACTACAGGAGGAACAGCCTGAAAGATCCACTGAGCCCCAGTGATGATCCTGACCCACAAAAGGGAGTCAATGTCAGAGTCAATAGAAACAGAGAGATGCTGGGTCTGAAACACGAAGTAACACAAAAAACCCACATTGAAAACTAAATGAAAAATAGAGGAATCCAGGTAGATGCAAAGATGAATTTATAATTTCTATCAAGAGAAATGTGTAAATAAGGGAAAGACAATCTGAGCCCACATATCTTTATTCTGGCATTCACAAGAATCTGCATTAGGCACTAAGAATAGCTATCCTATCTTATCTCTCTTCTCTTTGTTGTATATTACTAATGTTAAAAGAAAGGAAAAATAACAAAAACAAGGTGTTCCTGTCCCTATTGTTCATTAAAACATAAAAAAGATTCAATTTTAAAAAGCAAACAATAGCAAAAAAGTTCTGTTTTACAGTCAAATATCTTCCCAATCTCAATTAACAAAATGAATAGTAAAGCAGGATTTCACCAAAGCTGGCCAGACATCAGGAAGCCGTTCTGGTAAGATTCTCCCTGAAAACACCAACAATATGTTTTGGTTTTGTGGTTTAGTTTTTTTGCTTTTTTATTCTTTCTTTCTTTTTTTTTCTTTCTCCTACATTCCTCATACCCTTGCTCACTGTAATTAGCCTCATAATTTTGCTTCAAATACATGTCTTTTCTTGTCCTCTCTCCTGCTGTCTACCTCTTGGGATTATTTTCATTCTGTTTGTTTTTCTGGGGTTTGTTTTTTGTTTTCTTTAACTAATTCCTTTTTAAACACTACATGCACACTACACTGCCCTTTCACCTCACTGGAGTGATCTCTTTCTCCTTCCATCTACTGATACATGTATCCCAGGACTTCTGTTATCCTCATGATAGGTTTATTTATCACTCTCTAATGATTCTTCTATCCACACTCCACATCTCCAGGGCTGGTTCTCAGGGAAGAGGGCAAGAAGTGGCTGTGCAGCAATTTTTGTTTATTTTAAATCTCAGTAATCCACTTGAGCTGGAGAGGTGGAAGAAGAAACCTGTGTCATCTTTTTTTTTTTCTTTTTTTCTTTTTTTTCTTATATTTAATGGAAAAAGTACACTGCAGCTGAGGTTTATTGGCACATGAGCCCTCCTAGCCAGAAACATCTTCCTGCTTAAGAGAAAAAGAAATATGCAGCATATGAAATGTATTTTACCCTGACGATATGACTTTAGCAAGGAACAATATGTGACACAGATAGGATAAGTAGCTGTACAGGCTTGAATTGCAGTGAACATGCTGGTGTGATGCACTCCAGGTACAGGTAAGTTCACAAGCCAATTCTTTAAGCCCTTGGTCCTAAGACTAAGCTCAGTCTCAGGAACTGAGTTTGGTGTGGAAACAAGGCTGTATTTCTCTGTAACCAGCTGGAGAGGGCAATGTAAAGTTTCTCCAGGTTTTAGGATGCCTGCAGGACCAGATGTAGCACCAGGTCCTGCAGAAAGCCAGCTGATGCACAGTCAGCCCATCAGTAGGATTTGAGCAAATCTGAACTTTCAGAGCAAGCACCCACCAAATCAATGCTTTGCCTCATGCAGCCGCAACATACCTGGTCCTGTACTGGAAACTTAAATGGATTTGTTGTATCATCAAACTAGAGGTGGAAGAGTTTATTGTGCTGTGATGGGGAGTGGTTACTTGTCTTCAGTTCCATGTCAAAGTGACCTGTATCCAACCAGAGAAGGCTTTATGGATATCATCAGCAGTGTTGCAGTCTGTGCTGGGGACAAACAACAAATACTTGTCACAAATCTTAACAGAGGACAGCTCCTGTTTGTCAGTGCATAAATAAAAATCTTAACAGGACTAAAGACTGAGGACATAAAGGCAATTAGTATAATGTCTGTAGTATTCAAGGTTCTGGGAACTTTTCATCCATAGAAGTTGAACAACCCTTCATTTCACCTTCTAATAACTTACAAGCCCATTAAAAATATATCTCTATGTATTACCTCACCCCTAATCTTCTCCAAAACCAAATCTTTAATCAGCTACACCTCTAATGCAGAATCAGCAGCAGCAGCAATGAAGAATGACCCTGTAGTAGCAGCCCCATGAGACAGGGATTTATTTTTCTTTTTCTCTCCCCGTCTTTTGTTTTCTCCTTTGCAGCTCAAATGGTGCCTTTGTAGCATCTTTAAGCATTAGAGATTTGTCCTGTTCATTTCCTCCTTCCGTTTTTATATTTTCCAGATAAACTCCCTGGAAAAATTGTTTTCATTGTTATTAGCAAGTCAGACATTTCTGCTCTTTCCTAAGATATACATTATCCTCCTGGGCTGTGCTGCTTTGAGTCTGGACAGTACCTGGCATGTGTACTCCCTCTCCGAAAATTAAATCTGAAGGCACCACTGCAATGCAAGGAACAGGCAGAGCAGAAATTATCATCTCTTCTAAGAGCTCTTCTTATTCCCAACTATACCCCATACAAAACATCTTAAACTCAGCTCTTAAATTCAGGGTGACACGAAGACTTTTAACAGAAGGGCTGAAGGCAGAACCTAAGTCTGCTGCTGGTATGTTTTATTCCCCTTCACTGGAAAACAATATTCATTAGGCAGCTGGTTTTTATGTATCTTCAAATCAATGTTTTGCCAGAGTGTAAAAAGTCTTGGCTCTTGGAAAAGTGTCAGCTCTGTGTTGTGGCACTGGCAAGGATGTGGACAGGGGCTTCAGCGCAGCTCCACCAACCCACCTCAGACCTAACTGGCAGCATCTTCTGCCATTCCAGTCTTGCCTACCCACAAAACTCAGTCAGTGAGACTCATGCCTGACACTTCCTGTCACTCCAAGAGATCACAAGGGGCTGGAGATAAAAGACAAACTTCTTTCACCCGGAAAAAAAAAATTAAAAATTGGACCCCGAAGGCAGCTTCCAGAGGAGAAAGCTGGTAAACTAATGTCTTCTATCCTGGAACAAATCTCAGTAAAAACCAACAAGCCTTACAGTACAAGTTTTGGTATTTTTTGTACAATCCTGCTCACCATTAGTTGTAAATCTTATCAGGGATAGGCTGTTTGTTCTCACACAAATAAAATAACAAATGGAGTGAAGATCGCAGAAAGCTGACAATCACCAGAGGCAATGCAACACTCAGGGTTCTTGGAATCATAAGAACTATTCAGCTCAAGAAGCTTAACAGCTCTTCATTTCACTCTCCAGAAACTTATGAGCCCATTAAAAATATATATATCTGTATTTCCTCCACCCAGAAGCCTTCCTCCTCCAACCAGCTGCGCCATTTAATGCGAACTCAACTGCAATGGAGAATGATCCTGTAGAAGAACCCCAGGGGAAAAGCTTTTTCTTCCTTTCCTTCCTTTCTTCCTTTTTGCAGACCCAGTTTTGTATCTGGAATCTCTCCAAGCAGCTGGCACCTTGTCTTTTTTTTTTTTTAATTTTCTCCTTTTTTGTGTGGGTTTCTAGGCAAGGTGGCTGCAAGAGAGGCTTTCATCTTCATTAGGGCCATACGTTTCTGCAGGTTCATTAGGCTCTTTTTTTGTTGCTATTGGTGTGCAGTTGTCTGTAACGAGAAAAATAGCCTCAAACATCATTAGTCTTCTAAAGAAAATTTCAGTGCTCCTTCCTGGAGCTTTAGGAATTTGTGCTGTGTTGAAACTTCAGCAAAATCAAAAATCTGACATCAGGCTTCTTCCTTTATTCTTTCTCATGCACCTCGTGACAGACATAGTTCCTAAGGGCCCAATCTTGCCTTTACATAAACTGTGCTGTGGGCTTAAATATAAGCCAGGGCAAAGCAAGACCCTGATGTTTTTCCAAGGCAGCAGCACACCTGCAGTGATCACTCCCTGAGGTGAGAGCTGACCCATTCATCATGAGGGGTGTTGACTCTACACATAAAAATGACAGCTTAAATGGTATTTAATGATATTAGCTATTTCCCAGCTGATCGTTTCAGCAGATTCATTCAGCCATGTGCAAGTTGGCAAAGCTTGGGGCAGAAGGCCACACCTGGCCATTCAGAAACAGCCCCCTTGGCAGCTGAGTGCAGGTGAAATCAGGGCCCATTTGTTGAAGAGCTTTTCATCTCATGTCAGCGATCCGGAGGCTCCAGGCTCCCACTCTGCTGACCCCAGGGCTAATACACGCACACAGACTGTGCAAGCTCCTGCTAATGGTTTTTGGCTTGCAATCCTTTCCTCAGCATCTGTCTTGCTTACATTTGAGGCCAGTATTTTTTCCTAATTTATAGACTAAATAAATTAATCCATGACCTCCCAGCAGACATCTCCCTGTGCCCTGCTAAACACCAGGGTTATTTCTAGCTGAGTGAATTAAACAGCCTGGAAAACCCAAAAGAGCATTTAGATTCTAGAGCCTGAATGTTGGTCCTCCAGAAATACCGGCCAGGGCTTGAGGTGGAGGACATGACCTTCCACACCGGGACTGAGGGCTCTGCTGTCAGTCCCAATCAACTGATCATGTCAATCCCCAAGGTCAAATTTAGGTAAACATCTTCTTCATCTACATACTCTAGCCACTTTACCCATCTTTATAGCTGATCCCAACTCCCATTGATTGGGTTCTACTGGCTCCTCCCTGAACTTCTGGCTGCATGTGCACAAATACTGACAACTGTTTTAATCTCATCTGCCTGTTTTCAGCAGGACCAATGAGCCCCAAGGTCATCCTGCTTCTTTCTTTCATGGAAGGATCCATCTAATTTCCTGCAGTAAACAACACTTCATCCTCTGCTCGCCTGAATGTGTTTCATATATTTTTTGCAAATGACCAGTCAAATGACAAGTTGCTGCCCTCATAAACTTCTTAAAGTGCCTACCAGACACATGGTGGGCTCTGCAATGTGCTTAGCTTGTCATTGTTCTCCTCATGCATGGTATAAATAATCTTATCCATGCAATGAGAAATTGGAAGGGAGGATGTATTATGAGCATATTTCATTAAAAAAAACCCCAAAAAAACCCAAAAACCTCCTCAGATGTAGTTGCTCAAACTAGACAGGAAAACTAATTGAACATAATAACTGTGGTAAGGCTTTGTGCTTCATGGCAGAGGTAGCACTGTTGACTGAGCTTTATCTAGCATTATGGCATATGGGTTCCACAGAGAATTGTCTGCAGCCCTAGGAAACAGCCTGCAGCCTGGACTGGCTTCACATAAACTGTGTGGCCACCAATCCCACCTCCTTAAAGTAATTAGTGATTTTGAGAGAGATATAGATTATATAAGGTTGCTATAGCCAGCTATTTTCTAAATAAGCAACTCCATTTTTACCTTCCTCTTTAACAGTTTTTACTCTACTGATTGGTGTTGTGAATATAAAATTTATTGCATCTTGAGTGAGACCAGGGGATTCAGGGAAAGTAAAGTGTAATGTAATTTGACATCAAAATAACTCACAGAGAAGCTGCTTCACTGACTGTAAGATTAATTGTCATATTTAATGCATTATAAACCTCCACTTGTTAATTTATGTTGAGTCACCTCAAGATTTCCAGGCTGTTGCATCAGGCAGTTGCTGCTTTCAGGTTAGCTTGCTCTAACATTTAGGCCCAGCTTGGCTATAGTCCATTAGGATCTTACTGTTCAATTACAAAAGGAACTTTAAAAAATTATTTCATCTCATGGCATGGTTCATAAATTAGTTCTTCAATATCAAGTTCTCCGCAATTGTTGACTGACTATATTTTAGCATATCTTTTTCAAAGCCTTGCAATCTTATTTTGTAAACCTTGAAGCTTTTTTAAACCTTGTTTTTGTGCACCTGGATTCCTGTGATCTATCCCCAACTCAATCCCTGTGCAGATTAGAACATCACCTGTCCCCAAATCTGTGGGACTCCTTGAGCCACAAACCGCTGGCCAAGAAATTGAGAGGTTTACACCTGTTTTCCACCCAATTTTTAAGAATGACTCCTGAACATCAGTTACTGTTAAAGAAAAGAGATGGCATGAGCTGAATCTTTGGTCTGGTTTGGCATGGTCCTCCTTGGAGCACAGCTTTGGCCCTCCATCTGCCTGTCTGTAAGAGAGATGAGGGGTGGGTTTGGTAACAGTTGTGTAAAGTCAACATCCATGGCAGAGGGCGTGAGGCCCAGAAATCTGTTTTTCACACAAAAGGACACAGAGAACTCCTTCAGAATCATCTGGATGGACTCTCTAAGATGTTTGCTGTGCTGCACTGGAAGCACATTTCCCTTCAGACAAGGGCAGATCATAACAGGCAAAGGAAAGCTCTGTTTCAAGCAAATTTAAAGACTATCCATGCATGCTTTAGAGGCACAAATTAATCCCCCCCTCTCCCCACACACCAATCAAACAGCAGTGTGGTAAATGTGGAGACATCAGAGTGCAATCCCCCTCTCAGGTTCTCTCTGTGCAACATACACACGCACACAGAGTGTTTGTCTGCGGATCAGTGAGAAAGTTAATTAGAAGAACGGAGTTTCTTGTGATGGAAGATGCCACCCTGTTATGATTCTGAGTCTTCTCTCTGATTCTGATGAATTACAAATGACAGCGAGGGAAGTGAAGGACACCAGCAGTGACAGTCTGTCAGCCACACTCATCCTGTGTACATTTTTTTGGGTGGATAACTTTTTCCTTCTCTGTTCATTTTCACCACTCACGATGACTTACTTCCTCCCTTGCACCTCCTCTCCCTTTCCTTGCCTTCACCAGAGGTGACTGGAAGGTGAAAGAGAGGGCAGCCTCTTCGATCAGACCTCATGAGCCTCAAAGGATGGGATTGGGATGGGACAGTGCAGGAGACCTCTGGATGGGGCGTTCAGATGTGACAACAGTGATGCTGAGCAAATAATATCTGATGGAGCAGGTGCAGGGCTCTGCACTCAGCCATCACTTGCCTCCAGACAGGCAGGCAGAAAGGGAACTCGGCAGTGAAATTAAGGGATGCTGCTTCTTTCCTCCAGCCTATCAATCAAGAAGCCAGCAAGTAGACTGGAACAGGGCTTGCTTGTTGCTGGTCCTTCATTCCTTGTGTTTTTGCTAGTTGTTCATCTACTGCTACAAAGTTATTGTTTTCTTAAGTGTGTTTTTAATGAGAGGTGGCTGCCGTTTATCCTGGTATATCACGGGCTGGGCAAAAACATACTCTACGCAGTGTGATTTCTCCCATCACAGTATTTTTTTCCTACCAAAATATATGTCTACCAAATACCCGTTTCCTCCACTTAAAAAAAAAAAGTGTACCAAATACCCGCTTCCTCCCAATAAAAAAAAAAAAAAAAAAAAAAAAAGACGCACAGAGAGAGAGAAACTCATTTTAGTGAATTTTGCAACTTGAAACTATTTTTTTGGAAAACATCTCTTTGAAGTTGGAAACATATTTCAATGAATTCCAGAGGAAGAAAATTCTGATTTTATTTTCTTGAAAATTACTGCAAAATAGATCAGTTTGGGAAGAACTGTGGGCTGTGGAAGTTTTCTCAGAGCAGCAAAAGCTCTCTGAGTGATTGGAGTGTGCTTCTCTTCTCCCAAGAGCTTCTCCTTCACAGAAGCAGATAAAACATGTAGGGGCCCTAAGTCTTGATCTAGGAACCAGAATAGGAATTTAAGCACTTATTTCAAAGGATGGAAAATTAAACAAATAGCAATAGAGAAGAGTATGTGTTCATGAATCAGATTACGATCATGCCTGAGTGAAGACAATTGGTTGTTAACTCTACTCCTATTGAAGTTCATATTCTGAAAGGCTACACAGCTGCTAAATAAAAGCTGAAATAGACTTCTGTGCTAACTTCAAGGTCATGTTTCTGCAGCATTATGGAATATATTAAAATGCTCAATTTATCCTCCATAACTCAAAAAAAAAAAATAAAAGTAGCTTATATTAAATAAACCTTTGCCAGGATCTCTTCCTCTCTCACTCTTCCTCCTTTGACCTCTATATTTAATAGAAAAATGTATTTCAATATGAGAAGATTTTATTTATTGTATTTGCTCTTTCCTCGGTGGAAGCCATTGTTGCCCAGAAGGAAAAATATATAGAGAGTGTCCTCTTGTCAACAAAATCCACTGACCTCAATTCAGCTATTTATTGTCCTACCATAGGACAGGAATGGTAAGAGCCCTGATTTTCTTTGATTATGAGCAGGCATGTGCCATGTTGTGCACAAATAAGGTGGTTCCTTTACCTCCAGACTAACCCAACTCGGTGAGAGGAACCCTCACCATGCATGGGGCTGTAGTTTTGGGCGGCAGAATTCACAGTACATGTATTTAAGGGCAATCAAAAAAAAAATCCCAATCAGGCACTGGAGCGTAAATGAAGACAACAGATGCAGTTTTTTTGTCATTACTTCCTGCTGCTGCAAGAATTAAAGGGAAATGTCCCATAACTCGTGAAGACATGCTAGAATCCTTTAGGGAATATTTTCACTAAGGAGAGAGCAGCATCCTGCTAAAATGACCATATTGCTCTTATGCCAGATTGGGATTACATCTGATCAGTTTGGAGCACACACAGAGATTGGCCATCTTGGCTCCTGCCAGGGAAGATACAGCTTCAAAAGTATTTTGAGTAGGATGTCTGCTGAGTCTGTGCATCTTTCATAGTGCATCCATCCAAATCCCGGTAATGTAAGGAGTTCCTCTCGGCACCCCTTCCATGGGAGCAAAAAACAGGATTTGCCCTTTGAGGTAGACTCACACTGGAGTCACGGTCACAGCCACCCTTGCATTTGTGTAAGCTGAGGACCAGTTTCAGTTCTTTCTGTATTCAACCAGAAATACCTCTTGCTTTGTGACATACCTGAAATTTAAATCTGTCAACATTTTAGTCCTGTGCCACGGATAGTGCTCTGGTGCAGATCCAGAAAGATGGGCCTCTTGGCAGAGCTCTAAGCACTGAAAGACATGCCAGAACCATGGGGCTCTGCCTGGGATGAGTTTCTGTGAGCTAAAATAACCATTATTTTTACCACCCTTCTGTCAAGTCCTCTACTGCAAAGAAACCAGCTCCCAATCATTTACTGTTTCTATTTAGATGGAATTTCACAGGACACATAATTTTTCTGCTAACAAAGCAGCTCTTCCTCCTTCTACCACATTGTCATGCAGGGGACTCTCATGGCTCTTGCAGACCTGGCAGTGCAGCAGGGAGGCCTCAGCTCACCTCCTTGCTCCATCCCTTGGGCTGCCCGGCAGCACCATGTCCCATGGGCTCTGCCCTGAGCTGTTCTGCCAAATGGCTTCACATTTTGAAGTAGAAGAGGAAGCTGTTTCCTGCAAACAGATTATGAATTTAAATATTTCCCTGAGCTTCTGTTCACAGGATTTCTAATGCACTGGGCATCAGCTTAGCCCTCTGATGAATCAAAGTCATTTTGCAAAAATGGCACCTTAGTGTTGCATATATATTGCCCCTCTACAGCTTCCCTGGTATATTTATTCAGTTTACTAGTCAAAACTAGTTTCATGCTACACTAAGCCCAGCAGTGTCAACACCTAGCCTATGAAAATCAAGCTGTCTCTTTTCTCTCTTCTTCATACATCATCATCAACCAAAGCTGGATATTAGAAAGTAGGTTTTGATCCTGGAATGATTATTGCTGCTGCTGCTGCTGCCAGGGATATGGCAGGAAAAAAGACAAAGAGTGAGTGAGACCAACATGTGAATTTGCAATGGTTTGATCCTGCAGATGTGGGTAAAAAAGGGCAGATACAATGTGGCTTGTCATATCCTGTAAGAGCACCATGTGGACAAGGTCTAAGGGTGTCTGTGCTGAGGCTGCAGATGCTGTGATGGCTTGGTAGGGACATTCAGAAACACACCAGCACAGAGGAGCTGGAAGAGCTGCACTAGGGAAAGCCCTGCCTGCACATAACACAGAGAGGGGAAAAAAAGGAGTAAAAGAGTAACTTGGGCTTCAAGCTGAAAGAGAGTAGATTTAGATTGGATAATAAGCAGAAAGTATTTACTATGGGGATCATGAGGCACTGGAACAGACAGCCCAGAAAATATATGGATGTCCCACGCCTGGAAGTGTTCAAGGCCAGGTTGGATGGGCTTTGAGCAACCTGATCTAGTGGGAGGTGTCCCTGCCCACAGCAAGAGGGTTGGAACAGGATGATCATTTTGATCCCTTACAACTCAAGGGATTCTGTGATAGGCTGGTCCTGCTCAGAGATGCCAGATTGCTTTGTGACCAGAGAGAAAATCAGGAGCTGTATCTGACTATCCAACTAAAAGCAGACAATCCCTGTATTAATTCAAACAAGATATGCCTTTTGAATTGAAAAATGCTTTTTCCATTGATTTTCCTCTCACTCTCCCTGATTGTCTCCACTGACAGCTCTAGGACCGTGGTCTGACCACCACCTTAGATACAGCAGTAAGCATCAGGGCTGTGCTTTGAAAATGGCCAAAACTCCACAGCTTTCTGGGGGACCAGGATGCCCCAGGGCCCAGGGCATCTAGTTCTGGCAGTACCTGCAGAAGTGAGCACAGGAGCAGGGATGTGTGAGGAAGCTGAGACGAGGGACCCATACAGAGCCCCAGGCAGATTCATGCACCACTAACTGTGTGCAGGTGTAACTGATACAGTCCCTCTCTGACCAACAAACCCAGAAAAACCAAGCTTTCCAGCTTGAGATTAAACCCTGAATGATCCCATGCCATGGCAAGCAGGAGCTGAAACGTCTCTCATCATCTGTGGAGCAGGCACAAGGGGAGGCTTGTAGCACACACACACACACACACNCAGCTCCACAACACATTTCCAGTTGTCACTTTTACATATGTCTGTGTTTAACATGCAGCCCGCGCTCCTCACCTGCCTTTCACTGGAACTCAGAGTGGCCCCCCTGCTATTGATTAATTTGTGCTAATTGAAACCAGCAGTGTTTCTGTAGAAAAGAAAGATGTGTAAGTGTCAATAAATTATGGGAAATTTCACCGATTAAAGAATGCCAACTTCTGCTTGCAAATAACTAAACAAATGTTAATGGCTCCTTCCAAAGAGCTGAAATCCACTAACAGGGCTGCATGAATGGGCTCCAGTGTTCTTCTTGAATTTCAGCAACTTACAGTGATGTTCTGCCTGGGTTACAAACTGAAAGACTTCATTTTTTCCCATATAGGTATTTCTGTTTCCCAAGAAAATTTATGCATCTTTGCTCTATTCTTCCTTGTCAATGACTCAAACCAATTGGTTGAACCAAGATTTTTCAGTGCCAACAACATGGCAACCCTACTAAAATCCCAAGCAAATAAACAGAGGAATGGTGGCGAGCCACCAAGCCATCAGTGCTTGTTAGCAGCTGCTGGTAATAAACCTGCTGGAAAGCAGGTGCAGTGAAGAAAACTTTGTAAATCTGGAACAAACAGCTGGGGACAAGCCAGTTTTCTGGCATAAAACTGGATTCAGGAACCTGAGGTAGGGATAATTCAGTGCAAGGTTAGATTTCCATTGCCCCAAAGCTGGGGCACAGATGAAAGGAGCAGGGAACAGCACAGTGGCAATTATCTTGCGCTTTCCTTTCCCTGTGTTCCCTGCCCTGACTCTACTGCTCCCAGTTTTAAATACAGCACCTTTTCTTGGTGGTTTACAAGATTTACAAGGTCAGCCTCAGGAGATGTTGGTTAACAGAAGCATCTCCCCAGTCTCTGCAGCTCAGCGGGGACTGATTATCCTTAGGGCTTACAGATGCACAGTGGCTAAAATCCAAATGCACCAAAGTTTTGCAGCTTACTGGCAGTTGAGGATGCAGACAGCATCAGCATCAGGGAGGGTGACAGTGCAGATTTTCAGGTGGGAGGAGTGAATTCCCTGGGAATGAGAAGTGTTATGAGGCCTGACAATGCCAGTGAGACTGAGGGCATGGGGGGTCAGCTGTGAGAGGTGTGTGTGGTTTGTTACAGGGTGAGGTTTAATGAAGCCCTTTTGCCCTTCATCTTTGGAGCTGCGTGAGAGAGCAGAAAGGAGGCAGGGATTAAATGTCAGCTCTGCACTGGGGTAGGTGAATTCCCCAGCACTGGCCTCAGTGGCTACAATGAGGTCCTTTCCTAATGGGAACATCTCATCAGACCTGCTGAGAGCAGCAATGAGAAATCAGGAAGTTCCTGCCCCTGGCTTGGTAGGATCAATTAACTCCAGCATTGCCACTGCCTCCAATTAACTCCGAGGCTGCAGGCTGGGTCCTGCTGGGTTTTGGTGGGGAAGGACTGACGGGGTGGTGAAGGCTGGTGAGTGGGAGCTGTGTGGCAGCATGGGGGCAGGAGCAGATTAAGGGCTCAGCTACACACAGAGAAAGGGAAATGCCATGGAAGTAGATGGAAATGTGAAAGAAACATAACAGTTTGAAAAGTCATGCACTTGGGTGCTACATAAGTAAGAATTTTTGCAGCATAGCCAGGGAGGGAAAGAAGGACCTCTGTCCTTTGTAAATCTGTTGAAAGACTCATTTATTAGTCATCCATGATAGAAGGAAGGTCATCAGTACCGTGTTTTCATGAGAAAAGGGAAGAACTGATGCCAAGGCAGTAGTAAGGATGTGTTTGGGATATTTTGTACAGTTTATAATTACTCACAGTCAAGACAAAAGGCACTGAGAAAAGATGTCTGTTAGTCTGGCATGATGGACTTCAGCCTCCAATCTGCAGACTCCTAGGGTCAGAAAGTCCATAGAACTTCAAAAAATGTCCCCAAAGGCATTATTTGATTCCAGAACAGGCTTGTCACATAGACCAAGGACAGAGATAGGGTCTCTGTGGCTCACACTTCATTTCTCTTCTGCTAGGGAATGTATATTTGGTCTGATACATACCTTAGGCTGCAGTAAATTAATCTCCAATAGTCCATCTCAATTACTGTCACGTATAATGACCAGTATCTCAAGATGTAAAGGAGTTTATAGAATTGAGATATGATTTAGCATTACCTGACACAGGGAACTTAGCTTCTTGTTTATTGCAGGAAAGACAAGAAAACAAGATTGACAATTCTGGACATGTTCAAAGAGCCTTAATCCACAGGTATTTTATACTACCTCTTGCCTGGGGTGCACTGCTGCATTCCAGAAGCTGCACTCAAGAATCTAGTTTGTGGAAACTGTGGAGTCATTTTGTGACCAATCCAGTACCAACTGTAGGAGGGTGGAGAATTCTGCACTGAGATACCCAGAAATCAGGAATGGGATTAATTTTATATTCTTATTTGGAGAGCTAATCCACTCATCATAGGTTTATTTTACAGGCTAGAAAGAATAATAGGCTTTTTAAAGTGCAGTTCATCTCATGCTACTACAGACATTAGGCTGACTGCCTGTGTCTGTCCTTGGCTATAATTGGAGCCTGGGGTGCCCAGCTCAAATGGGAGTACCTGCTTCAAAGAAGTGAGATGAATCCATCCACTTGCATAAAGAAACAGAGGGTTATACTTTTGCTTTCCTCTCCAAGATAGACAATCATTTTAGGATGATCCTATTCTGAGTTGCTCAGCATTTTTCTAGACAGGTTGTCTTGGTCTCCAAAACAAGTATGGTGTTCCAGGACTCTCTTTCCCAGAACAGGCTCATTGTGCCTGTCTGTCTGCCTGCCATGGGCTAACAGATCTCCTCATGGCTGGCATGGGTGCTGTGCCCTTTTGTCACTTGCCCAGCTCTTGGGAAGGAAGATCTGAACTCTCTGGTTGAGAGGGAGGAAGGTGTGGCCCATGGAAGGGTAATGGTCATTCAATCCAGTAAGCGGCAGAGCTGGGCAAAGGCCTCAACTTCTGACCTTTAGACTGTGATGTCTGTCCAGTACAGACAATGATGTGCTTTTAGCTGAGCTGGGAGAAGGAACAGAAGTCTTTGGCAAGTAAAGTCTATAGGGAAACTCACAGGGAAGAAACTACAATATCACAGTCATTGAGTTGTAGGTGAGGTGTTAAACCACAGTCATTTGAACTGAGCATCTTCATTTTCCAAACAAATCATATGCTATTTTTTTCCTTGAAAAACACACACTTCGGGAGGCTTGTCAGTTTAAGTGGATTGTTTCAGAAGGCCGTGTGAATGGGGTATTTTTCAACCTCTCCCCAGGTCAGTAAGTCAAGATCTTGCCCCTCATGCCAAATCCTAAGTGATCATATTTACCTCAACTCTGAAAGACAGCAAGGTACCAGCAGCGCAAAGGCTGGAGAAATGTCATGGAAGAGCCCTGGGGAAAGCTCAGATGTGAGGTTGAAGAGCAGCTTGGTCACTCTGTACACTGGAACTTTCTGAAAGGATTTCAGAGTGCAAACCAGAGGGGCAGAAGTTTGTGTCAGAGGAGAGCAAATTGTGTGCTGAGCAATTCAGGTGGATGAAGATACACTGAAGTGGATCTCTGAGATGGAGCACCAAGAACTGGAACTGCAGATGCGGCACTGGTCATATGGGAAATGCTAGGGGAAGTGGCCTGAACTTTGCACAGAACCTGCCATCCCACACAGTTAGTCCCCTGGGAGTTCTATATCCACTCACAAAGGTTTCAGACAAAAGAGAGAGCTGTGTCAGCATAAAATCCACTTCCATTATGCATGGGCTATTGGTTTCCCTTTACTGCCAGCTCCTCTGGATTCATATCAGGAACCCTGGAAGCTGCATATCCCTAATGAATAGCAGAAGATATTCATGTTTAAATCTGAACTGTTCAAATGCAATTGGTTGCTAGCAGATTTCAAGGTCTGTTTCAGTGATCCCCCATGCAGCAAAATCAATGCAATACAAATGGCGATGGAGCAGCTCTGGCTGAGGCTGGTAATACAAAACTTCCACTGGATCTGCTTTTTGCTGTGCCTAAGGCTGCTGATTCACCTGAAGAGGCAACTTCTGCTCTCAGAGACTGTCAGCGGCTTCTTAATCTGTTCTCCTGAGTTTAGGTGGAAACTCAGTACAATCAAACATTCTTTCCATAGCAGGAAAAGCCTTCCCTTTCATGAAGTGGTCACTTGGAAACACATCTTTTCTGGACCTCTGTAACACCAGATCTCAGACTATGCCATTAAACTAGTGTTTCCTGCAAGGCTGTGAGTGATCTGCAGTAATTGACAAGAAAGTTGGGTATTTAAAGATCTTCCACTACCATACGTTTAAGAACAACTATATTACTGCAGTAAAACATGCCTGAATATCAAAACACACATGCTGAAAACAGACTAAGCTCAAACTCAGGGAAGATAAAATGCAAATAAAATACATTCTTTACAATGTCTAACTGCACAACATAGTGGCAAGTGAAGAAAGCAAGAAAAAAGATACTCTATCCAGTAACACAAGGGTCAGATCTACAAAGGCTCTTTCTTTCTCCATGTACTTCTGTTTATCTCAGCTGGCACTACTGACTCTCTGGATCCACTGCAAGGAGCTGCTGGTGCAGCTTCTCCAAAAGTGGGACTTCTGGGAAAACTTAATGGCTGTATAATCCAGACAGGCAAATCTAGAGAGCACCAACAGACAGTTTCAATACCCCCCTGTCTCTGCACACTGGGATCTTTGTTCATGAAATGCCTCTTATTTTAAGCTAAAACACTGCCTATTATCTCATCTCCAGATGCATCAGAACAATGTTTTTCAGCAAAGCTGTAATCAAGAGTGTGATACTTCTCTGGGCCTCATAGCTCTCTCTATTGCTGGAAAATTGGGGGTTGCTTTTTAAGCTGCAGACTGAAAGAAGCAGGGGATGTATTTCCACTTATCCCAACAGGAATGTTTTAGACCTGAGCTGCATCAGGAGAAATACTTGGAGGCTTCTTAAATTTTCAAGACGCCTTCCCTTAATTCATTATGAAATTTATTTTCATGATAAATCAGTAAAGTTGGTTTGTCTTATAAATATGCAGATGAAACCCTGGTGGGCTGAGAGGAAAGGCATGAAAGATGACTGCCTTGGGTCCACTAAGGAGAGGTGAACAAGCGCTGACAAAGTGCTGAGCTGACCAGAAATCAGATGACCACATCAGGATGGCCCTGGGCCAGAGCTAATACACCACACTGACAGCCTGGGTTTGTTTAGCTGGTTGGGCTCCATGCCGTAGTACTGCAGTGTGTGCTGGTCAGCCTGGAGAGTGGGCAGAACAAAACTGGCTTCGTGGGGCTGGGTGTACCTGCAGCCCTTCTCTCCTTCCCACCACTCACTCGGTCAGGAGGGAGTGAAACAAGTGTCTCATTTTCCTCACCATGATCTTGCCAGGAGACCTGAAAACTGTCCACCTTTACATTTATCCTCTGCAGAACAGTTTGATCTTAATGCATAAGCAAATATGAACACTTTGTTATGAGCAGGAATATCCTCTCCATCTCCGCAGCATCCAGTCTAATGCTCCAGGAGTCTGCACTCAATAGCTACAGAGCAGCATGGCAAGGTTAGAGGTCAGACATCCCTTACCACTCATGGAAAAAAGGAAACACCTCCTGGTTGCCCATGTGATTCTCCAGGCCTGCATCTGCAAGGCACCTGAGGTGGGTGGCTTGATAAAGAATAAACCACACCTCATGGTGACTAAAGCTGGTTGAGCAATGTACTACTCCCCACCAAAGGCATTAACAAAAGTACAGAAAGCATGGCTTTTTTCTAAATCCAGTATTTTAAAGGAAATACGAACCCTGAAATATCATATTCATAAGCAACAATATTTCATATTAATAATGTCCCTGTGGTATCTCATACTAGTCAGATTTGAACCACTCCAGGCTCTCCCTGTCTTTGTAGGTGAGACCTCCTCATGCTCCTTCTCTGAGGATATCCTCCCTGAAGAGGGGGGCAGTGCCCCCAAGACCTCTGCCATGCCCACCACCAAGGAGGCAGCAGACTTACGGCATTCAGTCCATGGTGGGGAATGAGAACAATAATTCCTCTGACAAAATCCCCTGTGTGGCAGCATTTCCAAATCAAAGTATTTTAATAGAGACAAAACCATACACATTGGGGATCGAATTTTTTTTTTTTTGGCTGAAGTATTTAGGGTTTCCGTCAAAATGTTTTCATTTTTTAATATTTGTTTTTCTGAGGAATAATTGAAGTTTTTGCTGTGAAGCAGATACTTCACACAATAAACATGTCTTTTAAAAAAAAAAAATGATTAGAGGGAAAATTTTCAACCATCTGTCTGGCTGAAGGACTACTGAAGAGGGAATACTAAGGGTTTATGCAGATTTTTTTGCAACTCTTTGAGGCTCATTAAAAACCAGAAGCTTTGACTCATGTGAGAAAGGTGAAGGACAAAGAAGGGAAAGCAAAACAACAGGGTCAAGGGAAATGCCACAGTCAAAATAGTTCTGAAATAATGATGGAAACTTTCAGAAGCCATTTTCTGTATTTCCAGTGTATTTTTCCACATGCAGTGATGAGGTATTGCTGACTCTCCTTGAAAAGAGCAAGGGCTGCATTGGCACACTGCTATGGGAAGGCACCTTTCTCCATCAACCCTTCACTAAGATCACCTGGACTATTTGTGCAGCACCGTGCCTTTCAGAAGCAAACACCACACCTGTGCCTGGCCCAGGCAGCTCTGCAGAAAGCCCCGGTGCTGGAGAGCCCTGTGCTGGCCCAGCGCACATGGCCCAGAGAGGAACCGCAGCAACTGGTGGTTCCCCCATGGCTGGCAGCCAGGGTGTTGATTATCATCGCACAGGGAAAGGATCAGCTCGCCAGGGGCTTGTTTCTCTGCACAGCTAAGCAGCTAAGTGAAACAGAGGTTAGCTGGATTCCAGGCAGAGCGGCCAACCCTGCTGGCAATGAGGGCTCCCCTCTCCTCCCCTCCTGGGAATTACCCCCTCTTTCAGCATAAATCCATAGCTCTGGACCCAGAGGCAGTGGGTGAAATGCTGGTGGACCCTCCTCCACCCTCTCCATTGGGCAGCATTTTGTGGTTTAGCCCTTTCAAAAAAATAAAAAAGAGTAGGGGGAATCACTAAACATTTTCTATTTCAAAACAGATTTCATCTTCCTTAGAAAGTAATACTGCCTCCAGCCATGTGTAACTTATTTTTTATCCAACAGAGTATATGGGCTTATAACTAGATCCTGATAGGAACCCAGGTTTAAAACATTATTCACAGCAGGTTATTTGATCTTTATTTGCTGAATGCACTCAGCTGAATCCCTATCTCCAAACAATATGAGAAATAAAATGCCGGGCATGCTTCATTGGCCAGCCAGCTCATCTTGAGTTGCAGAGATGGCTACATCCCTCTCAGTAGTTTCAGAGATGTGCTGTATCCCAGGCTCTAAGAGGCAGTTTTCCCTGCCTCTTCCCCCACCTAAACAGTTATCATTTCTTGTTTTTCTCCTTCCCCCCATTAGAAGCTTTAGAAAAAACACTTCAGACTGGACCTTTCCTCTCCCTTCACCATGATTTCTGGGAAATTGTTCTTCACACTGCATATTTGTGGATACTCATACAAAATCGCTTGCCTTCTGCTGTTGTGCAGAAGGTCAGATGCTGACAACCTGCTCAGGAAGCCACAGGGTTTGGGGATGAGACTGGTCACCTGCAGAATGCTGGGTTGGAGGAGCCTGTGAGACTCTGGCAAAATTACTGATACTTCATTTTATTAATCGAACTGCTGTGACACATCTCAGTGCTGACCTTGTCTCTCCCACACCAACTTTGCTGCAGCTTCAAGCTGTGTCACAGTTAAAGGTGGACTTGGACATCACAGGTGACCACTGAGTTTGCTTTTTTCTAAGAAAACCCCTGATGACTACAAACTGGATTAATTGCCAAGTAGGATGGATAAGGCTTTGCAGTCCTGAAAGGGAAGCCAGAGCAGCTTGGGGAGAAGAGGCCAAGCTGCACACCAGGAGGTCAGGTTCTTCATTCCCTTTGACTTTTGATGAGATATGCCTTTGAAAATCCTCTTTCACATATCCTAAAATAAAAGTCTCCAGATCCCAAGCACAAAATATACTTCAGAAATTTCAGCATGGAGGGTGCTGCTGTAACAGGGCTCTGGGAATAGCCAGCAAGTCCTTGGTGGACATCCCAGAATCAGGATGGTGTCGTTAAACTGGCCAGCCTTCTGCACTGCTATTGCAGATACAGCAGGACAGGGCCACTTCTCACATGAATATCTATAGCTCTAATGTTTCCTTCCCTGGGATGTGTTTCAAAGCCTATCTGCCCATCACAGCTACCTCCTCCTGCTTCCCTTTCAAGACATGTCAAGAGGCCATCCTGCTGCCAGGCAGTGTGTAGTTTATGCTCATTTTCCCTAGGTAAGGGCAGAGCAGTGTCACTGACCCAGCTGAATGTTTCTTCACAAAAACACGAATTAAAACCACCCCCTGTTGTCAGTAACCCACTTGCTGTGCAATGTGGAGGATTTGTCCCTGTCCTCGTCCCCATACCGCCTGGGAGTGTCACCGAGGCTGCATGGATGTGGCAGCAACGGGGACAGCTCAGCCTGGGCTCTGTGGTCTGAGGGCAAGCACTTGGGTTCTGTGTGGGTCACTGGAGAGGAGGCAAGAATTAAATGTCTCACTTTACTTTCCCAGTAATTAACCCTGGAGAAGAGAAAGAGAAGAGAAGAGAAGAGAAGAGAAAAAAAAAAAAAGAAATAGAAACCAGTCAGAGATGCAGCTTTGCATGGCTGGATTAGAGTTACAGTTGGCCTATCCCCTTGGGAACACTACTCTGCTATTAATAAAAAGATAAACAAGCCCTTTTATTTATTTATTTTCCCTTCTCTCCCCAAGCCCTTTGATTTCTTTTTTCCTGCTTGAGGGGGTCCTGTTCTCTTCCATCAGCTCAGCATAAGGAAGTGTTTGCAGAGGGAGTGTTTGCAAGAGGCTGCCTGGGAAAGGCAAAAATCAAGGGTGAAGGGAGTGTGAGGAAGAAGAAAATGGGTAAAAATTATTTTAACCATTTAGAAAGTGGGTGAAAAATTATTTTAACCATTTCTAGCAATCACATCACCTCTTGGGACTGGCAGAAATGATGCCCTTTATTTATTCCTCTTGAGCTGATGCAGCTGCAGGTGTCATTCCCACAGGCTTCATCTAGATCTCTGAGGCTACCCCATCCTGGCAGGTACCTGTCTGTCCCTCTCCACCTCTGGGGGCAGCTGTCTGGAGCTCTTTGCTGAGACAGAGACAGCCTGCTGGCTTCACTGGGTCCGTGTGGGAATAGGGGCTGTCAGGCAGGGCATGGAGGGGAGAGTTACCCACTGAGAAAAAGCTAATTGCTGCTCTCAGGCAAGCGGCTGTTTGCATCTAAACCATCAGCAGAGTGAAACCGATCTCAGCAGCTCACCAAGAGGAAAAACACATCAGGTTATTTGCCTTAGAAGGGATATTTGCCAATTTTGTGGGCAGAAATGGGTATGGATTAAACTGTGGTAATTCTCTGGTAATTCTTTATACAAATCAGGCATTCAACTAAGTCTGAATTTTAAACACTGGTCTTAAAAATATTAAATACCTGAAAAATACTTCCTAAAGCTCTAGAATGAATGATGAAAGCTATTTTCCAGGCTTCTTCTTTGAGCCTTAGAATGGGGAAAAGGTAGATTAAATGGCATACTCACACACCCGGGCACTACTTGTGTGCATTTTTGGGAGATCATCTCATCAGTACCTCCAGATATGATCTGAGAAAATTTTTTTTGGTGAAGGGACAGGAATGATTTGAAGAACTTCGGAGCTTGGTGTGTTACTGTTTATTGCTCCAGAGACACTCAGACTTTGTGCAACAAGCATCTGTCATCAGCATGGGGGTACCCATGGTACGAGTTGTCCCTGTGCTCTGTGCGTCCCCTTGGAGAATTTGCAAAAAACGAGGAGGAGGAGATGCCTCAGTGCTGCCATGGGATCACTCACACTGGCCATGCAATTCCCCTTGCCCAGCCTGAGTACCAGCCTGACATGCTTTTTGCTGGTAAAAGCAGAGTTGCAGTGCAGTGAGGAATGAAAATGAGCCGGAGTTGCAGGGCAGCGAGAACCAGGAAACTGAAGTGCCAAGCCACTACAGAAATATACCAGGGTCTCAACCCAGGCACAAGCCCAAGCACTGCTTCCTCAGGGACCTTTGTCTCTTGAAACATCCCTCTAGTCTTTCCATCAATGTATTGATTTTTCTTTAAAAGTTTTGTAAATAAAAGCCCTTTCTGGTTTTGTTTGTTTGTTTGAACAAGCATGAGGCAGGGAAGTGAGAGCAGAGGCAGGCACTGCAGTCAGGGTGTTAATGGCAACATCAGCTGAAAAGGGGCAGCCAAAGCAGCACATGTAAAACCGCACCCAGTCTGCCCTTTAATTTGTTGTTATATGGAGTGGAAGATTTAAAGCGTATTTCTGGGTAATTAATTCAAAGAGTGATTCTAATGGCTAATGCTGTCAGTTTTGACTGCAAGGGAGTTCTGGGGCTGGAGCAGGCAGTGAAGGGAAAGGAAAATGCTTGGAGGTCACAGGCAGATGTTAAAATATTTTGACAGCCCACATCCAAGAGGCTAACTTAATGAAGGCCTTTAGCCAGCACCTTCCAAGAGGTCTGAAACTGAATCCATTTATTTTTCTCCAGAATAGCATGCATGGCTTGGACCGTGGCTTGTCCATAAATCACCATTCTCCATTTGGTCAGCAACACCATCAATCATTCTCAGACCCTACCAGCCTGCTCTCCGTGCAACTGCAGAAAAACCAGAAAGAGCGATTTGGTGTCTCTTGAATTTAACTCCTCAATTTTCAGTGACATGCAGGAAAAGCTCTGCTTTTATCTCTACTGATTATTAAAGCCAGCGAGCAAAGGTCCCGCACCTGTATATGGAAAGATAACTGCTCCATAGTGCTGGGAAATGAAATTAGGAAGCTCTATCCATGGTGTTATCTTGCTTGGAAGGATTTAATCAAACCATTGCAGTACTGAGGAGGATGCCCACAGCCTGGGAAGTTGGTTCCTCCCAAACTGCATATTCCTGTGGCATTTACTGCACTCCTCCAGCCTACCCCAGAGAGTTTGAAGTCAAGTAGTATTTACAAAGGATTTGCTGGGGACCATTCTGCTGAGGATTTTCAAAAGATTTCGGCAGGAAGCTGGAAAGGCACAGTTTCTGGCTGTCATGTTCACTGGCTTTTACTGCTTTTTTCTTTGTGCTTCAGAGAGCACTTGGAGTAAAGACACAGGGAATGAAAACTTGTGAACATGGAAAATAACTGGGGAAAAAAATCATTCAAGTTTATATTTTGAAATAAGGTTTGGGTGAAATCTGCTCCTTTTGACCTCCTTTGGCTGTTTCCAGAAATTAATTCAGTTCCTGCTACGTATCAGCTCATCACTTCAGCATCTACTACTGCTATACTTCTTGAATCATCCATCCTTCATTTCATGTTCTTAACTTTTGTGCAGGACTCTAATGTATGGAAAAACTTTTTCCAACCTAGACCTGGGATGTCTGAACTTCAGAATGGGTGAAAGGATGCCCTGTGCCTGTACCACTTGTAGATGCACTCACAGACATTGATTAGACCAAAACTGGCAGATTTCCACCCCAATTCACGGCATTCATTTTATTCAGCTCTCTAAAAAGCACAAGAGATAGACATCCACATGCAGACATGGACATCTACAGAATTTCAGGTGCCAAAATGTGTGGTGCAAGCCAACACAGAATTCCGAGCAGAGCCTCACTATCCTGGAGCTCCTGGAGTTTGAGTACTGATCTTGTGGGTAATGGCACAGGACATCACCTTCCTCTGCATGTGTTCTCAGGAACTGTGCATCACTGAAACACGAGTATGGCACTAGGGATGTGCAAATCCATCTACCAAGCAGATGCACAATTGCACCCTTGCTTTATAAGCAGACACTGTGACTCCAGAGATTATTTGGTGCTTGCTCCGCTGGCTGATCAGCTGTATTTGGGCATGCACCTGGACTTACTGCAGGGCTAAATGTAGGAAAAGTCTTTTGAGTCCAAAAATATCTAGGACTCTTGGTCATATCAACTTTATTTATTTATTTATTTATTCATTCATTCATTCCAGTTCTGCTGCATATTTGCAGTCAGTATGTCTGAAATCATTTTTCATTAGCAGTTCTCCAGGATGGCCAATGAATCTACACACACACACAATTAAACCATTGCTTGCACAATATTCTCCTCCAGGCACCGCAGGAAAATCAATAAGTAGCATTCCCAGATCAGCAGCAGTCATCAGCCCCTCTTTGCCAGCAGTAAAGTGCTCTCACTCCCTGCCCTAACTGAGGCATGCAGGAGACAGAAGGCAAATGCAGCCTTCACATTCCCCTCTGAGCACCTGCCAAAATTCCCTCATCCCCTGGTGTGATGAGAATGGCAGGGAGGGCACTGTTGGGGTGTTTGGCACATTCTGCCTCGTTGGCTGGCACAAGCTGCCCTTCCTTCAAGCTCTGGTGCTGCTGAGCCCTACACAGATGGTGGCTCCAGCAGCCCTTGCCACTCCCTTCATATTTTGGACACTGAGCACTGCATGAGCAATAAGACCACAGTGCTTGGGAGGGAGTGGGAACAGGTCTGCTCTCTCGCAGACCGAGCCTTGCTCTCACTGGTAATAAAAAGTAGAGATTTTTCTTTCGCACATTATTGTTAAGGAACATGGGACAGCTGTGAAGATTTTTGCCTCCGTGTTCTTTCTTCTCCATTTCTGCAAAGCCAGAGAAAAGTCACCTTGCTGAAAGAGGGTGTGAAAGCACATGGCAGGGTTTGCAAGTGTCCATTAAGCTCATCAAGTACACCCTGTACTTCTGTGTTAACTCACATCCAAGCTTTCCGTGGCAATGATGTGAGTGCAGATGCTGTCAAGAAGTGCCTCAAGATCAGAGCCAGGCTAGCAAAGCTGGGGTTTACTGATAGGGGGTGCAGGACAAGAAGGGCAACTTTGATTCGTAGCAGCCCCCAAATATTTCTGGGGCTTTGCCTTGTGCTGCAAAAGTCTCTCAGATTTGTTCATTCCTGTGAAAATTCTTTCATCTTGGGTAGCATCTCACAGCATCAGCTCCTGAATGATGTGAGTTGGGTTACAGCTGAGGGCTGGGGAGCATGTCCTCTCATGGTGAGAAGGAGTTAAAGACCAAATTAAAGAAACTAGATCAGAGGAGCAAGACAGTTACTCTCAGAGCACCAAAATCACCCAAATAGCTGCTGGCAGAAGGGGAGCTGTGGGGTGTACAGAGTGTGGTATTTTATACACACAGCGCACTCAATAATCATTGATTAATAACCTCAATAATCATTAATCAATAAGCATAAGGGGAAGAGCACTTAGTAACAGAGTTCCAGAATAATTTCAATGTTTTCTGACTAATTTCTCATTTGGATGCTTCTACAGCTGTTTTTAACATTTCATCAGAGCCTGCTAGTCTCTTTATGTTCTTTTTACCACTTGGAGAAACTGCGGCACAGAGCAATGACATGACCTGACTGGGGTGATCTGACAAAATGTTGTATTTTCCCATATTTTCCCAATCCTGAAAACCCAAAACTTGGGTGTTTTTAGCTACTTTTGGACAGGCAGGGAGGGTTGGTATCAGCAAAAAACTGCAGCATGGCTATTAACTCCAGCGCCTTCAGAAATAACCCTTTATCCCAGTGCCTGGTAAAGCAGCTCTCCTCACTCGTTAATGTGCTTGCTTAAAACCATTGCCCTTAAACTTCCACTAGTGCTGAAGTTAATGTACTGCCCTTTGCCACCTTGAGTGAGACTGTGCTGAGGAAAGCTCTGCTGGGCTGATTCCTGTCAAGACTGTATAATCAGAGATGGGAAAAACTTGAGAAGTGGCTCTTAGGAGGTACCTCCTGAGATGAGAGCAACTTCTTTTTATGTTGGAAAAATACAGTGTTTTTACAGAAAGGAGAAAGTTGCCTGCAAAACTTTTACAACTTGAAAATTACTTCAGGCTGTCTGTGAAATCCCCATACTTTCACTGATGAGAGGATAAAACACCAGATATCTGTTCGGAATGAACAAGGGAAAGAGGCAGAAAAAACCACCTCCACTGCTACAGCACAGAAATGCTTTAGAAAAGGCCAGTTTTACTCAACCTTGAGGATGGATAAAATGCTGGTGTTGTCTCAGATCCTCAGAGCAGCTCCTAACCTATGATTAGAATGACTAATCTCACTTTTTCATCAACACTCTTCATCCTGACAAGGATGGGCCTGCCAGCCAGTGTTTGTCAGGCCAGCTCTGAGCCAGATCTAAGCAGGTGCAGCTGAGCTGCCCATTGCCCCTCCTGAGATGTGCCCAGGTCTGGCAGACACTAGGACAGTGACTGTGCTTTTGGCTGGGGTGAAGAGGTGCCATGCCACAAAACCACCAAATCCCAAATATGTCTCAGTTCAGCCATGGTAGCAGTGAGGTTGCTTGAACAACATTCACTTCTTGGTATGGGACTGAGCTTGGAGAGCCACATCTGCACAGGGGAGAGCACATCATGCTGCAGGTGATGTGCTAGGACTGGTCACTGGGAGTGGGGGATTGGGCTGCAGGTCAGGAAGGAGGTTCCTGGAACAGCTTCCCAAGGGACTGGGAAATGGGAAAAGAGAGGAGCACAGGTTTGGCACTATGCCATGCTGGCAAAGCTCTCTGGAGTGCTGGGGAATGGAGAAGCAGAGAATGATTCTGCTTCAGCATCTGCTAGAAGTGATGTGCATGTGTGAGGGCTGGATAACTGAGGCTTTGGCAGGTGGAGGGATAAAAAGGAGCTTTTCTGTTGTGTTGCAAAACCTAAAATTTCATGAGGGAAAAATATGCATGAGTCAAATTAAACTAGAGCATTCGGAGGAGGAAGGATTCAAATCCCTGAAAAAAACATAATTCAGGGAGTAACTTGAAGTTCCACATTTGCACTGAAACAAATAATTCAGAATGTTTAGCCCTGATTTCTTTAAAACTCTCTTTCAATTTGATTCATTTCTAAACAAAAAATGCCATTTTGAAACAATAAAATTTCCATTAAAAATAACTTCAAAATGAAACACTGCAACATTTCCATATATTTGTTTCCCTTCAAAGCGGTTGAAACCTGTGTGTCACACTTGCCTACAGCTTTGCCCTGACCTTTTTATTCGACCTAAATAATTTTCTCAATGTAACCTCAGCAGCTTCAGTTCCCTTGAAGTTTTGCTTTTTGGGACAAATTTATACTTTACTGAAAGAATATCTTTTCAGTTTTGCTTTAGTCTGTAGTATATTAGCAGAGCTGTTTTGGAGAAGGAAATACTCAGTTTTGTTCCTGCTGTTAAAACCTCTGATGGTCTCCATTAACAAAACATCACTTTCATAAGACATGGGCTCATCTGAAAGTGCATGGAAAAGAAGACCAGAAAACAGAGCTGAGGAACAATAAAAGAAAAAATTAACTGCACAAAAAGGTTACTTACATTTATGGGATCCTTTAAAATAGCATTTAGATGGAAAGTTGATTCCTCATTTTTGTCCATGCTGGTTTTTTACAGGCTATCTCAAATTTCAGGAGTTAAGAAAAGAAGTCTTGCATTGCACCTTATATGCCAAAGAAATGCAATACAATCTGATTTCACTTCTTTCTCTCATGCCTGAATGTGCTCATTTTTGCTTACAAAAGGAAAGACACAAAAGAATTCTAAGAAAAGGAATCAGATGGTACCGCCCGATACTGTTTCACAGCTAAAACATGGAAACAAGACCAGCTTCTTCTGCTGACACTGAGGTCTCAAAAAAAGGGTTATTATTCTTTTTAAAGGGAATTCTCTTAAAGAGAAATTGCTCTGAGTTTAATCAAAAGCAGCATTTATTATAACTTAGCAGAGCGGTTGCCACCCCTGCCAAGAGCACTGCTGGCAGGAGGCTGCAGAGGCACCGTGCCTCCTGCCCAGCTCCTGAACAGCACCAGCTCCCAGATTCCCCCTCTGGGGCTCCTACCATACTACACTCTTCGCAAATAGAGTCTGAGATGGGACCTACTTCTTGGGGACTCATGGCTTAGCTTTCCACTCCTTAGATGGTACATAACCTTGATTTTTCAAGATTTCTCTTGATTTCTCAAGAAATTTCAAGGTCACCTGTGTGCCCAGTGCTGAATGGTGCACCTTAGGCAGCACAATGGAAAGAGCACGTGGACACCTGAAGTCACTCACCAGCAGTCACCCAGCAGGTGGTATCACCCCTCCAGCCAGGCGATCCAAACTCATCCCACCCCCAGCTCCCCACTAAAATTCTTGAACCAGTTTGAGAGAGACAGAGCAAGAGAGCACACGGTATGCTATAAAACCTGTACCAGGACCTCTGCTCCTCTCAGAGGTCTCAGCAATGTGGAAAACAAATGCTGTTTGGAGACTTGCAATTGTTACATACATATAAACAATTTCACCTCATGCTGTGTCCAACTTTCGGGATATTTGGCAGTGTATAAGCACAAATAGATTCACCCCTTCCATCCCAGCTATATCTCTCTCCCAGTAGATGATTTTCCAAGGATCTAATCTCTCTCAGGGCTCTTTAGGGAAGGTTTCTTTTGTCTTTCTGCCTTGCTATTGTCTTCTTTGACATCCAGAATTTAGCAGCTTTCTGCATTGTTCAGGTCAGAATGAAGGCCAAGAGAAAGTGTGGTCCCAAAATCATCTAGTCCAAATGTTTTGTGCCCCGCTGGCAAAATAAGGTCTTAGCACAAGTGGAAATGGAAGTGGAAAGAGAAACACTTGGAAGTGATTGTTATTTTTAAGTTCTGCCTCAGGAAACAGCCACTTGCAACACTTACTGTCACATCAGAAAAACCTACATCAGTTCCCCATAACCAAACACCAGCCTTGCTCACGGGTTCAGATAACGGGACCTGCCATTGCAGGTTCTCATGTGGTTTCTGCCAGGAATAAGTCTCCTGCTGGCTTTTATCCTCAAATCTCAAGTAGAAGTTGAAATAAAGGAAAGCTTGCTGCAGAATGTTCTCAGCCACAGCTGGCAGGTCCCACACCTAGGCCAAAGGGGAAGCTGCTCCTTCACTTCATAGAGCCAACTGCAGAGCATGGGACACCCTGGTGTGTCACTGCTGGCACATTCCCTCTGAAGCCAAATACCAAATTGTGGCATTAACCCAGCTGTCATGGAGAGGAGACTGGTCTACATTGCTGCTTCACACTGGCTTCCCAGTCTGCAGCTTTCAATAGGACTCAGGAAAATCAGGGTCTGACTTGCCTCCTAAGCCTTGCACTCTCAGCTGAAAGGGAGCCCACCCCTCACATTTGTGCATCAAACAAAGGTCTAGTATCTTAATGGATACAGAAAACTTGAAGTCTTGACTTTGCTCATCACTGCTGATGTGTTTTATAAACCTGGGGGAGTTACAGAACTTATCTGAGAAACAGAAAGCATTTGAATGGTTACTTCCAGCCACTTCCATAAGCTCCCAGATGAAAACCTGTCAATGCAAACATCTCAATGAATGGGACTTTATGCAGCTTCTGGTTATCTGAATAATCCTTAATACCAGCTCCCTCTTCCTGCCTGAATTCTGCTGTGGTTAAGAAGCCTAAAGTAGTAAGATTAAGAAGTCTAAAGTAGCAAGAAATATGCCCTAAAGCAGCTAAGGATCCAAACTTAATGGGAACGTCTGCAAAGGACAGAGCTGGAAAATTAGCTTTGCAATATTGGCTACTGTGTCTCAAGGCACAAAGAGATTGCTCCAAGGCAGGAGGCAGCAAGACAGAGCAAAAACACCATATCCTGTGGCATCAGCTTGTAGGGCAAAACCCCATCGCAGTTTCATCCAGGAAAATTAGCACTACCCTGAAGTTGCTGCAACATACGCTGTGGAACAGGCCTTGCTTTCCCCATCCCAGCAGACCTGTGAAAGACAACAAAATACCCCAAAGCTAGTTGTCTCTACTATAAGCCCAGAGGAAAGGATCTGACTCTGAAATATGAGCCCCAATTGAACCACCTTCTTTTCCAGCAGGAATAATAGTAAGACATCCTCAGGCCAGCACCCTGCCTTCCTGTCTTTCCCTTTCATCACCTGCAGCAGGGCCTGAAAGCTCACTGAACACAGCTGGGGGCATCCCACCAGCACTGAGCCCTTCCTCTTCTGCTCTTCTCCCGCAAAGCCCAAACTAAAATGGGATGAACCAAAAGACACCTGTCCTAGAGTGACTTTATGATGCCTGTATCCCCAATCGTCTGTTCTGTATATCACTTTGNCCAAGAAAAATTCCTTGAACTTTCTGGCACAAACCTGCAGAAACAGTAGTTTGCCATGGTGAAGTAGGAACTTCTGAAAATGCGGATCAGAGGAAAATCCTGTCCTGAAGTTCAGGAGGGCAAGAGTTACTCCAGCAATCTGAAAAAACATTTCTTTGTCCAGATGGTGCCTTGAACATAAACTGTCAAAATCATTACTCAGACTTTATTGTCAGGGTTATGTTTTCTTTATTCCTTTTAATATTCCATATGCTGGTCATATAATACATTTCTTTGTATTCCTCTTCCCTTTTATTCTCTTTGTTTGTTCCATTCATGACTTATCACCTTCTGGTGGCAATTTAATTATCAGATCTATATTTTTTGTATCTTTTTTTTTTTTTGAGTATAATAAAAGACTTCAGAACAAAACACTGCAAGTAGTTCAATTTCCATCAGTGAGGAAGGAAGTTGGGTGTATTCAATGAAAGGGAGGAGAGTAGTTGGCTATAACATTTTTAATAAAAATATGATAGCCCTTTGTACTTTTTAGCATTTTCTATTTGGAGAACATTGTGGCTTCATAATCATTAATATTGCTTAACTTTTCCTCTGCACTTTTCATCTATAGCTTTCCCAGCACTTTCTGAAGGTGAGCCAGTATTACCCTACCTTTTCTTTTTCACCCAGGGAAACAATATGGAAGCCAATACAATCCAGCTGGGCAGGCTTACTGCTGGGATGAGACCCCGGGCATCCTGGAGCCCTGGATGGAAGCCCTTTCCATTGGGCCATGCTGTCCCTCAATATGAAGAGCTGCTCATCCCTTTCCATGAGTGATAAACAGCCCCATCTCCTCAGATCTGTTGACCACAAAAGTCAAGGGTCCATCACTCTTCAGTCTTGGTCTGCTTTAGTGAGTTCTGCCTTGTCCAATCTGAACTACACTGTGTACTCCTCTTGGTAGGACCTGCACTCTCTCTGGGCCAGAGACCTTCAGGAGGGTTTGCTACAACAGGACATGAAAGTGACTCAACCCCAGCAGCCCTACAAAGCCTTGCTGAAATGTCTCAGTTTGCTCCTTAATCACCCGGGGCAGATTCCTCGTTAGACATCGTGTGTGAAAATTCAGTTTCTCTAGAAGCAAAGAACCCCAGATTTGATTCACCAAATCCCCAGTGACCTGAAGGAGGTGAGTAGAGGTCAGTAGTTCTTGTCTAGTACTAGGCTATCATGTTGCATATTTTGCATAAAAACAGTGAACTATTTCTTCAGTTCATGTGGAGCAGAGCTGCAAAACATGGATACTGAGGATGTTGAAAGTTTATCTGGATGGAAAAGTTCATCTGGAGAAATCCACAGAAGCAAAATCCCCCAAGTGTTAAATACGGAGATGCCACCTTGGGCTCAGAAACGCCCTGAACAACAAACATTATGGTGCAGTGTTTGAAGGAGGGTAATTCTCTGTCCCCTGTCTGGTTCCCTCAGCATCACAACCAGAGGTGGGATGATGGGCTCACACTGAGCTTCTCAGCAAGTGCCAGGCCAAGCTGCCTGGAGGGAAGAGGGTTGTTTGGTGGCCCAGACGTACCATGTTTTGTACCACACCTGAGTGACTTGGAGCCTTCATCTCAGGACACACCATTTGTTTGCAGAAATTCTGTATGCAAGGTAAGATCTACCTTTGACAGGCACAGATCTACCTGTGCCTGTGTAGTGGCTCCCTGACTTTTCCATGGGTAAGAGGATCCTCCAGACAGAACCGATGGAACTAAAACTTGAGCATAATCAATTTATTTTGTTATGCATTCTTTTCAATTTATTTTCTTCCTAGTAAAGTTCAAAATTTCTCTCTAAGATTTCGTGTCTTCAAATAATGTATGTGGTACTTCAAACTGCTATTTTTGCCACCTTTAACTTCTTCCTTAAAAAGGTAGGTTCTTGCTTTTCCTATTCATAAAGACAGCTCTGCTCCTAAGTCTCCAAACACAGCAGTCAGAATGACAGATGTTATTTTCTGATTTTATGATCAGTGAACTGTTTAGAGAAAAAGCTTTTCTTATTTTGCTGCTTCTTTAAATATCAATCAGTTTTCTTTTCCCATAGATCAAAGCTTTCATGTGGTATTTTTTGTTTCTGCATTGTTTCTTAGGTCAGAAACTATTTAGAACACAAAGGAGAAAAAGAAATCACCGTTTTTTCCATTTTGCTTTTTAAAGGAAATCACTAAAAATATTTTCAGTTCCAAAATTATCACCCGACTCAAAACATCCACAAAAATGATCAGGAAAAAAAAAAGGGGGGGAAGAAATCAGCAGAAATATATTAATGAGACCAGCATGTGTATAGCAATTTGCTTATTTATTTATTTACTTACGTATTTTAATACTAGGGAATTATTGTATCTGCAAGCCAAAACAACAGCACGCCCCAATGCCAACTCCAGCTGTTCATCCCGTGTAAAATTATGAGCTGTTTACAAGAGCTTGAATAAGTTCCATGATGGAACTTCAGTGTAGCTATGCAGATATTGTTGATTGCTGTGGTGTTGTAAAGATTCCACGTGACAAAAGAGTGCAGCGATTGGCCTGATTAAACAGAATCCTCCTGGAGTGCACCCCAACCGCATTGCCATGGTTGGTGCAGCCATACTGGGGCCTCGCCGGCATGGCCTTGGCATGCCTTTGCCAGCCCCACTGTCCCTGGAGATACCTATAGGCTCCTGGACTGTCTAGAGCCCAATCCTGGGCCAAACCCTAAGCCTAAGCCTCACCCTAACCCAGAACCATGAGTATGGGTTTTCCAGCTTACATAGATGTGCGAGCAGCCATTTTGGGGCCCTGTCAGAATGGCCTTGGCATGCTTTTTCCAGCCACAATGTTCCTGGAGCTGTAAGGTCTTTGACTGTCTAGAGCCCAGTCCTAGGCCTAACCCTAAGCCTAACCCCAACCACTACTCCTAAGAACTATCATGACCACTCTCCTAACCACTATCTTATCCCTATCCCTTACCAGAAGTCATCAAGCTGAAATGTCCATCCTGACTTAAGATCCACTCCAAGTCCTTTTGGGGAACACTAGCAAACAGGCTTACAAAGGCAGGATGAAATAGTTTTAAACACACCAGTGCATTAGTGGGAGAATTCAGTACCATCATACTCTCCATCCATGGAGCTCCAAAAGGCATCTGGCACTGAAGGCGATTGCACTGCTTATGTCCTGTGAGGAATTCTGCTGATCTTGAGGTAGGTACAGCAGACTGGCAGCTGCCCAAAACATCTTGGCCTCACTCACTTGAGGCTGTGATGTAGAAGTTACACCCTGAACATGTTTTGCTGTTAGAAGTCTCCTAGAATGTATCATGAAAGTAACAATTTTATGTCACCTAATTTGAATTCAAATTTCATAATTAAAATTTTATGTCTGCTTCTCCCCAGAGGAAAGATTCAACTATTCATAGATGTCTAGAAAAGACCATGGACAGAACAAGCAGCAGCATCATCAGTCCTGGATAGGTTGTTCAAAGCAACTGAAAATAGATATTGCCAGGTTCTGCTGGCTGGACACATTAGCCCAAGTACTCCACCCTCCACACATGCTTGCCATAAAGAAAGAAATACAGACGACATGAATTATGCAGCCACTAACTAACAAGCATGTGTCATTTCTGAGTTTGTGGTTTTAAATATTTTCATGCCACAGAGATCTCAAACTACGAAGCAGCTCAAGGCTTGTAAGACAAAAGCCTTAAAATGTCTGCCAAGGACTCACAATAAAGGACACTAAAACTTAAATAGAAAATTGGAAAAGCAGTGGGATTATTAATTGCTACCTTTTAAGCAAAGCTGTCGGTAGCATTAGGACCTTTTGTGGCTTGACATTTGTAGACTTGGTAAATTAGAGCCATAAAAGAAATTGGCCTCTCTAGACACAGGTAAAATCAGGTGGAATACCAAGGGTTGCTAGTTAGTTCATGGTCCTGCATATTGCAGATAAAAAACCCTCTGGCCTGTGCTTCCATCCCCATCTTGGCTAATCAGGAGACATCCCCATGGGAGGCACAAGCTTCCCCAGCTGTCCCAGGGAACAGGTGATGCTGTGAGTTACAAGGTCAAAGGACTCATGCGGCAAGTAGGAAAATCATGGCTTTATCCTGTCTTTTCCTTTCAGATGTTTTACATCCATAGGAGTGCAAGGAGCAATCAGCCCCTCTCTCTCTTGCCTGTCAAACCATAAAGAGTCTAATCCAAATCACTGTTAATATTTCATTCAAGTTCAGTAGAATTTGGAGCCAGCCCCAGGCTCAGACTTAGCATGTCTTTTTAGAAGCTCAGTATCTGATTTTTATTAAGATGTGAGAGGCTCCTGTGAAGCAGAAGCCTTAGGATTCCTGTCAAAATGAGGCTTGAAGCAGTGAAAGAAAGAAAAACTGGATTGTGTTTGCTGCATCTTGCCCTATGCTCAGGAATCTCAGCACTGCTCCAGGAACAGAGGGAAGATATGGAAGTGATGTACCACAGTGCCTGAAGATGTTTTAACGTGATATCATGTAGCCTGCAGTTCCCAGTGCAAGCAGCACACAGGAACTTGCTGTTTTCCAGGATCTTGGTTAGGGATAAACTCTGATGTTGTGCATATCCTTCAGACACTTTGCACTTGTTCTGAACTGTGGTGGTGGAGAACTCTCTGCTCTGCTTCATCATTTAGACTGCACAAGGCATAAGGGAGTCAGTGGCATCAGGTGGTGCAAGCTGTTTTTACATCCCTTTCTTACACTGTGTGTAACTTGGCTTGATCTAGGGAGTTACCTGAAGGGGTAGGAAGCATGCAAGAAGACTCCTCAGCCACCTCCTATCTTAGTTTCCATCTCCTCACACCATGGGAAGGGACTAGCAAGCCAAATGTTGTGTCAGACATCAGAATGCCTCACACTGCTTGGGGTTTCACAGTGTTTCCTGTACCTAATGATTGAAGCTTCCCCAGTACTCATTGATGTTTGTAGTGGCTCTTCATTGCCACTCAGTTTGTCACCTCTGGGGTGTCCCACTGCTGCTGGTAGGATGTAAAACCCAATAGGTCTAGGCCAAATGGAAGCACACCTCATTAAAATGTAGTATTTTTGAGAATGAATAACAGCAAATTACAGAGTTCATATATGTTTCCAAGATTTTATTTTTAATAGCTTTTGTTGATACGACTTGATATAACTGACTAAAGAAATGTAGCATCCTAGAAAATTCAGTCTGGACTGCTGGTTATAACTTTGACCACTGTTCTCATAGGGTCTATCCATAGCTGTTTGATCTTTTACCATCAGTCTTGAGTTTGCTCAGAGGTGGTGTGAGCTGTTTTGGAGTCTGGAATGAGTTTTGGTGCGTGAACTCAAAATAACAAGGATTCTTCCTAAGCCAGACAATTACTGTATCGGGATGATCAGAAACAATGACCCTTGTCCTTATATAGAACCATAGAAAAATCTGTTCGTATACTCAGAATAGGCTGGAGAGGCACATGAAGAGCCTGCTTAAGCTTAGTGAAGTCTCATTAGTGGGATGCCAAGATGTAACCCTCATGGCATGATCATTTTAACACCGGGAGGACCACGAATTCTGAGTGTGCTCAGGCAAAGAGGCAGCGCTCCCCCTTGGGCACCCTTTGGGCTACACAGGTGGATTACAAAGTGAGGAGCAGAGACCAGTGCTGTCTTTCCACTGAAAGAAGGATTAACCAAGAGTCTGTCAGTAGGAGCCTGGGAGTGAGAGATCCCCATAATGGCAGAGCAAGTGAATAGCAAGCGTTTAAAGAGCCCATAATCCTCTATTTACACAACAGTCCTTAATGGCTCATTCAGAGCCGTTGCAAAGAACCAAGTAAATAGTGTGGTTAGAAAGACTGTTACTTTATATTTACCCACTAGACCATCTGCTGTGGGAGCTGCGAATGTCATGGAGAGCTAAAAGAAGCATTCTTTTGATTTTCATTTTCTTTTTTTCTCTTTTTGCTATGAAAAGCTAACTAATAATGATACTGAAAACCACTTTCAATAGGAACTATACCTTCACTTTTCACCAGTGGAGAACAACCATTAGCACACTTTGTCAAGGAAAAGGATGCATTTATCATCACCTGGAGTCTTTTCATGGAAGCTGGATGTGCTCTAAAAGACATGCTCTTACTTAACAAGACATTATTGAACTCAATAGCACTCACCTGTGTGGCAGGAAAAACTCTTTCCTGTCACTGCAAGAACTTCTGGGAAGGCATAAAATGGTCTGTTTTACACATATTTTATACAAATAATCTCTTCTGGCTTTAAAATATGCTACATGCGAGACTGGACACTAATTTTTTTCTCTCAAATGTTTATTCATGTAAACAATCAAGTCTTCATTAAAGTCAAAATTATACACACAAATCAGAATGAAGCAGACAGCTGATTAGCATGTGAAATGAAGGTGACATTAAATATTTGGAGATTTGCATAGCAAATAATTATAAATCCAAAGTTAGTGGTGAGCTATGAAATAGACTGTTAAGATCTAACGAAGTCCACTTAAATAAGAAAAAAACACAGAGGAAACCCGGTATCTTAGATCCCTGAGACATTATTAAAGATCTTATCTGAACCTTAATTAACTGATCCTCAAAATTCCCATGAGGCAACAGCAAGCACTGGAATGGAGCAAATAATTAATAAGTAATCATTTATACGATTAATTTTTCTTCTTATTTGTGATCATCTACAGAGATTGTTTAATCTATTTATAATACACAATGACTCGCAATTTTGTCAATAATACTTTGCTTGCAAATAGTTTAAAATTCGCAACTAGAAAGAAGAACAGAGGAATCCTGCATGTTTACTGTTCTTTCCTGACCAATTACAAAAGTCATGAGATCAGCAATGGATGACTGTGAATTCAGAATCAACTATTTAATAACCAAATGTGTAATTTTCAATTTCTCTTCAGTAAAAAAATTAAGACCTATTATCTAAGGAAGAAGGTGCTTTTTTCCTAACATGAGAGGAAATGACAAAATATAGTTCAGGCAGTACCAGTGTGCGGTCACACACTATTCAGAGCGCCCAGGGTGGGCATCATGTAGAGTGGCTGCAGCCATATGGGACAAGGGGATAATGTTAGAGCCTTCCTGAACCTTCACATGTTGGGGGACTTAAAGCCACTACTGTTATATCTATGCCACCTTATTCAAAGAGATCTGATCAAACTTCACTCTGATGTAATCTACATGTTTCCTTCCTCCAAGCACTCATGCTACCAAAGTCTGAGAAATAAATTGTGCCAGGAGAGTAAAGGGAAATAGATCAAGAACATGTCAAATTGATATTCCCTATCAAAATGGAATGAGTTTTTGAGAGCCAAAAATATAATATGGAAAATCCAGTTTAAGTGACAAAATTATTGATGACTGGGGAGATGGAGCCACAGGCCAGCAATGAGGAGCCAGGAATAGCAACTAGGATTTTCCTGTTGAAAGATCCAAAGTCTGTAAGACTTCATCCACTGCAAGGAGGGCAAGGCTGTGGTCCTCTCTGTACAACAAAACCTCAGATGTATTGTTATTTTCCTAGAGTACTCTTCACAGACAGCAGACCCATTTCTACTGCAAAAGTGCATTTCTGCTTTGACTTTTGTAGCACATTAACACAGCAGAATGGCTGTAAGTACATACAGTCTGTGATATTGGATATTGGAGTTTGGATAGCACCCCTTTCCTCCTCTTTACTGTACCATTCAGCCCTTTTTTTCTCCCTCCACATTTGCAGCCCAAACTGTAAGGAATCATTTCAGTCTGGGTGAGTGGTCTTGTCTCAGAGATTACCAGGACTGTGAGCATGGCTATTTGTATTTATGTAAGGATAGCAACCCCTATCCCTATTTGTGCCTTGCCATTCTTAAAAGATTTTCTCATGGCAGTAGAGGGAGTGAGACTAGAACAGCTGTTCTGAAGCATTTCTTTCAGAATATCATTTTTTTTTCTGCTGCTTTGTCTTTTGCCCCTGAGCTGATGCCAAAAGTCTCATCTGTAAGTGCAGTCAAACTGTATCCATCAGTCCTGACCAGGCTCAGGGGCAAGTGGACATCCACATGAGAGGATGTGCATGAGTAAAACCTGGAGTGAATCCTCCAAGTCCATGGGTCCTGGTGCCTTCATTATTTCCCTGGGTTTTTTTAGTACAGTCAAGATACTGACTCGATCACATCTGGGGTTTTTCACACGGTTTCTTTAGCTAATTAAATGTTTTAAGATGCCACAATGGAAGTTATATAGACACAAGCAATTTTTATGAACTGGTAGCATTAATTTAAACTTGATTCCAGCAGAGCATGCCTTGATGTTTCAGGCTATTAGCCCACCACTAATACAGACTATAAAATAGTTAGTATCAGTCCATTCAAATCCAAGACATATTTTGATTTGCTGAATAGCTTTAATTCTCCCAAAGCTGATCGAATAATAATAACAACAGTAACAATAAAGGCAATTCCAGTGTGATTGGCTAATCTGAGGGTTTTGCTCCCAGTTTATTTTTAATTTCTGGCAGCAGTGATATTGGAAATTAAAAAGCTCTCTTGACACTTGAGTGACTTGAATCTCAGACCAGATAAAATGAGGTGACTGAAGCAGCTCTGGACCTTTTATTCTCTCCCATCATTATCACGGCTAATAAGAGGAAAGTTCGAGGCTGCCCAGCAGTGAAGGCTGAGGACTTCCTCCCCCCACCCTTTCTTTCTTTTTTGTGCCAACCAAGATAAAGTACTAATTATCAGGACAGCTCAAGCTCATTTGTAGGAGGAAGGGAAATGAATGCTGCTTCAGTGAAAAGACTTAGCTCCTGTGTGCCCTTGGGCAGAAATTGTGGTAGTTTGGTGATTTAAGCAATCCAGATTAAAAGACCTTGAAGTGACAAGCAGACATCCCAACGGGCTCGCTCCTAGGACGTCTATTCTAGCTCTTGTTGCAAGGTGCAACAAAAAAAAAACCCAAAACAAACAATTTCACCCAGACCATCATGTAGGGACAGGTCTTCCACGTAAAAGCTCAGGCCCTTCTTTGATTTGGACAGCAAAGCTGGGAAGCTCTGAAGCATAAGTTTACCCTAGGACAAAGGGAAGTATGGACTGGAAAGTCACACACTATTTGATAGCAAATTATTTGTGTGGAAGAGCAATTGGATCGAAAGTCTGGAGATAAATAAGACTTTGGCCTGGCTCTGTCTGGAAAGGACACACTTTCGCTTATACACAGTGTGATGGCACTGTCAGTGCTGTTACAACACAGGAAACATGGAGTGATGCAGGCTGACTCAGCCTACACCACTCTTTGTGGGTGTTTGTCACACCTCTTTTAGAAGACCCCCAGTGATGGGGTCTCTGCAGACTGCCTGGCATTTTCTTCCTTATCTAATGTCACCTACACTGTGCCAGAGGGAGGAATGCCAGAAAGAGGACTGTGATTTTGCAATGGACTCAGCATAAAGAAAAGATTCCCCCCAATACACTGATGCACTAACTTTGGGGCTGCTGAGGGAGGCCACAGTGAGAATATAGGATGAAGGGCTGTGAGAGGGGCCCCAAAATCCGCCCCTGTGCAAGGATGATCCAACCCCCCTCTGCTTCATGAGTGAAGGTCCTGCTATGTTCTGCTCGTCCAGGCAGCAGGCCCTGTGTGAACAGAAGGAGTGTTTGGGCCACAGGTCTGTCAAATCCAGGAACTAATCATTTTGAAATAAAACACAGTGTTTTCATTGCTGGTGTTAAAGCGCTTTATCAGCAGGAATCTGTGCCTGCCATGTTCCAGATAAATGCTGGGAGAGGAGCAGAGCACTGCGCCCACAGGCTGCCCCATCATCTGTTTTGTTAATGGCTCCATTGCTTGCCTGCCTGGAGAAGATGATTCTCACCATGCATCATCAGGATGGCTGAACGGGCCTTCCAGGCTTCAGTGCTGGAGCAGAGCCATTACTCCTTCCCACCCCTGCACCAGTGCCCCAGGAGAGAAAAACATCAGCTCTGCCACTTCCACCCATGAGTGGAAAAAGCAACATGTGATTTTGCTGATTGCTCAAAACAACTGCCACTGGCGAGGGTAGGAATGAGAGAAGGGATACTTCTGCAGAACATCTTCCCCATAGGGTTACTTGGGATTCCCCAGGACAGTGGCACGGTTTTTCTTGTCTTCAAGGCATTTAATTCATTTTCTATTAGATGTCCCTTAGGATGCTTCATCCTCACTAATCACACAAGTATTTTGGAATGGTGGCTCACACTGGTGGACATCTGCTGTCTTTTATCCCAAGCAAAACTAAAACAGGAGATGGGGAGAGTGTTCTCCATGCCAGGGCTGTCTGGGAGCTGTGTCTGAGGGGTTGGAAATCCTGAGGAAGGCTTGCTGACTGTGGCAGTGGCTCCCATGTCTTCCAGAGGACAAGGTGGTAAATAAATTTCAGGTTAATGGAGGTGGATGTTAAATATTTGCTGTACTTGAGCAGGAGGGCCTTTGTCACTAATTAGCAGGAGATGTTAAAGGAGATCGGATGTATTTGAACTTCACTGTTTGCCTTTAAAGCACGGATTATTTTACTTCTCTCTGAGCTAAGCAGCTAATAGATTTCAAGCAATAGCAGAAGTACTTGGTGGATTAATCACTGCCCTTGGAAATAAAAAAATGATCTAATTTAATGCATGCAAATGTTAGGCAAGAGACAGAAGCAAGTGGTCACTGGCTTCTGAGCCAGATCAGAGTTTGGGGTCTGGCCTCTGCATTCAAACAGGCTCTTCAGACTCAGCTCTGACCTGAGGGAGAGCAGGGGCTGGGGGATGTACCAGGCAGGAGTGTCTCGGGCATCTTCACTGATGCTGTCCTGGAAGCTGCAAGTCTTCCCAAAGCATGCCATCCACACTCAGGGTTCAGCACTGGGGAAAATACCAGGTCCTTCAGGCTTAAAGAAAAAGCTTGGTGACTGCAGAGACTTCTCTACCCGTTTCTCACCACCTCAATCCTTTCAATATGTGTGATTTGTATGGCCCTTGGCAGCCAAATAGATGGATGAACACACAACACTAACTATACTATTAACTACAGCACAGTGACTATGAGGATTCCTTGACCCTTTCCCTGCTGCTAAAAGTACAGCACAGGAGGGCATAAAACACTGCAGAGGATTTCTTCCCAGCTCTAATGCCATTCATGTGGTGTCATTCAGCCTCGCACCCAGAGCAGCACAGGGCAGTGGTCTTCGTCAAACCCCATCTGCAAGTGCCCTGTGGCTGTGACTCAGCCAGCCCCTTGCCCAGGGAATGCGGGAGGCTCTGGGGAATGCAGACAGGCTGTCAGCCTTCTCTGTTCTCAGTCCTCTCTTCAGGCTCCACAAGGAAACATTGTGCAGTAACACCCTTATTTGCCCTGGATGAATCAGATAAATTACTGCAATAAGAAATTCCCCCTAGCGAGTCATTTTCCTGTTCAGTGCACTTTGTAAATATGAACTGCCTCTTCCAAAATCTTCCTGTGAATCAACAGAAAATTTTGTTTTTCCAGAAAGGAAAGTAAAACATAGGAAAAGGTAAATGACATGCCCAGAGCAGAGGGAAGTTTGTATAAATGTAACAAGAACAATTTTATCAACACTTTTATGGGAATTTGAAGATTATAATTACAGTAGGTGATGGGGCATAGTTTTCCAATGCAGTGTGTGAAAGAGCAATTTTAAAACATTCTCTACCTCAAGTATTTTCTGGCAGAGGAGGGAAACTCTGAACAGCACATCTAACTGTTTGTACAACAAACCTATTTTTCTCAGTTGTGTATTGCAGAGCCATTAGAAATAGTCCATGAACTCCCATAGATCCCGCTGCAGAGATTTGGAAACACTGTAGATAGAACATTTACATCATAGTGAAAAAGAAGATGTTAGAAAAATAGTTTTTAATCCAATGCAGAACTGGAAAACATCTGATTTCCTAGCTGTCCATCAAGCAGAATGCCCAACCAACTCTTTTTTTAAAATTAAATTTTATATTACAATACTAAGAGGAAACATTTTGCCAAAAAAATACATATTTTTATTAGTGCTAAGCAGCAACTACTCCTGGTATTTTACTTATGGGATGCAAAAAAAAGAATGGCAGAATATTTCCAGCAGCACATCTGTGGAAACAGAGTCTATTGGCATAGGTTATTATTCTAGTTTTTCTTTATGCATTTCTGTATGGGAATATAGAAGGCATGCAGATAAGAAATTCACAGAAAAAGAGCAATAAAAATAAAAATTTCCACATGTGTTGCAAGGACCAAAAAAAGCCAAAACATTAAAATTTCCCAAACAAGAGTTTTTCTTTCACCACAAATCAGATTTTGCCTGGAAGAAGATGCTGAAATTTCAAGGAAACAAATAAATTTTGGTTTTGACTGAATAGTGTTTTTTGATAGGAAACAATATTGGTATAGAGGTTCTAAGCAGCTCCAATCCCAAATCAACATTTGCAGCCCATAGTGACAGGCAGCCTACAATGGCTTAAATAAAGACATGAATTTTCTAGAAGTTTAACTACAGAAGGGTTGGGGAAGGCATCACAAAGCCTGGTGTGACCTTATTTGACTATGAGAAGTGCAGATGGGTTAAAGGAAAGCACCAGGTCAGGTATTCAGGAGGGTCAGCCCAGCAGTGCCAGCATTCCTATCAGGGTTTGATATTCAACCAGACTCAAACTGTGGAAAACAGATGGCATGAAGGTCAAGGCAGTCAGGATCAGCAGGACCAGCATGAGTAAACCACCTCCTTGCAGACAACCTTACCCCAGGACAAGCCTGTCCTGTCCCCACGGCTATTTCCCAGTGTCCCAGCAACAGCGGACATCAGGGCTGTGAGTGTTCACAGGGGATCACCTGGGAAGGAATGGGGTGTGATGAAGAGGCAATCCAGCACTCACACACACCAGGAGAGGTAAAATCCTGGGCCGTAATCTCCATTGGGTGGCAAGAGTGTAACTGGGGCATAGGCTGAGTTGCTAAAGACACCTGGGTTGTGTATTGCAAAACCTAGGAAGGTCTGGGAGTTTCGTGTTTCATATCTCCCCAGTTTCATGTTCTCATAGAATCATAGAATCATTTAGATTGGAAAAGACCATTTAAGGTCATTGAGTCCAACCATTAACCCAGCACTGCCCAGTCCAACACTTGACCGTGTCCCTTGGTGCCACATCTTCATGGCTTTTAAATCCCTCCAGAGATGGTGACTCCACCTCCTCCCTGGGCTGGCTTTCCCAATGTTTGACAACCTTTTTTCCCAATATCCAATGTAAACTTCCCCTCCCATCACTATTTATTTCTTGTTTCCAAGGACTTTGATCTTGCCTCTTATTCCTAAGATAAACACAGGAGATTTTATACAGGCTTGTACCTGCGATTTTCCCTGGATTTAGGAGACATTGCTGTGTTTTTCACCCCTGGGAGCCCTCCATTTGCAGGAGAGCTGGGAGAACTCATTTCCCAAGGCAGTGCTGAAATTAGGATCTTCTGGATGAACCACAAGGCAGCTTACTCCAGATGAGCCAGGAGGAGCTGAGCAGTCTCCCAGCTGGAAGTCTCTCTTAGCAGCTATTACAACAGCAGGGTTATCTCTGCTGCTGAAAGGAGATGTTACTGTGAGCTATGACAAACTCACTGGGTTTTGCAACAACACAGGCAAACTAACGGCAATGAATTTAGAAAGGATGCTTGAGGAATATTAAGCTAGTCTCTTCCTCTGCCTTTGGCTTTGCACCAGTCATTAAACCTTACTCTAAGGTATGAAGGAGGAGTTGGGGATTGAGGACACACGCACACACAAGCCCACCTTTTATCTCTGTAGAGTTTTTCACAAGGGTATGGCCATGGGAAGGTGCTTTATTTTAGTGAAGAATACAGAATACTGAGTTGATTGGGATTGAAAGATGGGACAAGAGGCTCTACTGGCATTTTCCTGATATCATCAGAGAACAGTATCAACAGGCATGTGAAGTCCTCAGCATTTTGCAGCAAATCAGCCCACTAATGAGAAAACACAGACGTAGCCAAAGGACTGATTGCAGCTCAAGTTTCTTGACTTTGAAACTGCCTTTCAACCTATGTGAAGCAAAAGTTAGCAGAAATGGTACAGCTACTTCATCAACACTCTCCCAAAGCTCCCAGCCAGAGACAAGCTCTTCACTTGACAAGTGTCAAGTGGTGTCACCATTGGTTCAGGGTAGTTAAAGAGTAAATTTATGCTCAGAGACTTTAGAGGAGACCTGGCAATGGCACTGCCAGGCTCAAGGGCTATCCAGGTGCCTACACACAGACATCAGAGACAGCAGAGAGGTCAGAGATGCCTGGCAGTGGTGGGTGGAAGTGATATTGGGAGCTCTTGGCAGCTGGAAGCAAGGTGGGATGCCTGAAGGTCTCTGAAATGCCACTGTGTTTCACAACCTACGCTGCACACCAGATAATTCAAAAAAGCTGTGGGGAGCTCTATTCCCTCAGAAGGCAGTGCTCTGAGTTGCTGAAAAGCACCAGCAAGGACATGATTTGCTCTTGACACATCCCCTTCCACAGGACTCCTAAGAGGAGAAGGCAGGCCAAAGTCTAGCCTGCAGCTGGCTCTGTCCAGAAACAAACAAACAAACAAACAAACAAACAAACAAAAACCCCAAACATTTGGTTTGAAAAGAAAAGCAAAAAAGCATTCTAGAAAAGGAAATCTACAATGGCAAGGTGAACAATAGGAGCTGGTGAATCAGCAGAACATCTCCATTGCTGTAAATCTTGAAATAGCTGCAACTGCCTTGGAAATTTATTTCGTTCCTTTCATGATGACTTTTTCAGAGGAAAATTGAGAACCTTATTGTTATTTATTATGATCACAGCTAGCTCTTCAGAGATTTCCTTAATTAACATCATTAGACGCACAGCTTAATCTTAAAATCCTAGGCTTGTCAGCATGGCAAATTAAAACTTTGGGTTTTTTACTCCCTTCTATACACCAGGTTAGAGAGTGTGTGAAGGAATACTGGGGGTCTCCTGACAGTTTCAGAGAGTGTGGGAATCTGTCTTTAATCTTTGATGACTGGAACAGTGTATGCAGCGTGGATGAGTAAGAGGAATCAGTTCAGTGGCAGAGAGGGAAATCAAGGGTCGTTGCATTTAAAAACAGATCTATCCCTTTTTCACACCAGATGAGCTAAGTGTATAGCCTCCTGCC
>WBMY01005680.1:0-14060 GCA_013397315.1 Donacobius atricapilla
TGCTCTCCAGGGACCTGAGGGGGAAGGGAAGGGTCATCTCCCTCAGCCTGGCTGGCAGCATGGGGCAGGCCTTAGGATCAGCTGGGTGTCAGCAGCCGTGGCTCCCCTTTCTCTGCCGGCATCTGCCGGGCTTGGGGACCCGGCTCAGCTCCAGGCAGGGCCAGCCTCGTCCTGGCCACCCTGTCCCAGCCCTGAGGGTGGCAGGGCCAAAGCTGGGCCCCACTGCTCCCCCCACTCTCAATGATACATCATGGCAAGCCCGCAGCAAAAGAGAGCTTTCCCAAAATCCCACCTGTATTTAAACCATGTGTCCTAGAGGTGTACACTTGTATCCAATTGGCCAACCTGACTGTCAGTTTTAAAGCAGATCACTAATTGGTTTTTACCATTCATGCCAAACCAATATAAATGCATACCCCCCACTTTTTTTTTTTCCTTTTGTCAATCAGTGGAATTCCTATAGAATTATGGTTCTTCCCATTGTTTCTTTCATCTCTCAGTATCTAACTTTTTTTATCAGCAGACCCACAGTTTGTTTGTAAAAACAAATCTCTCTCATTCCAGTCATCAACCAGTGGAATACTTCCCACTGTTTCTTTTAGCTCTCAGTATCTAGTTTTATCTGCCAGCAGACTCACAGTTGTTTATAAAGACAAATCCCTCATTCCTTTCACCTTTCCATTGTCCTCCCTAAGGATTCATATTTAAACCATCGATTCCAGAGCATACATACTCTGTCCATATATGCTCTGCCTGAGCATAATGTGAACTAAATATTTAAGAAAATAATTTTAAAGCAATAATTTGATGGAAAAAAAATCCTCCAAAACACACACACACAATAAAACCACAAACTAATCCCTCCAGAATCACTGAGGCTTGAAGACAAGAAAATTTCAAAAATCAGCTCATTTTCAAAGCAAGTGGAACCCTTGACTAATGTTTCAGAAAAGGGTCAATCATCCAAGAATTGCAAAGCCTTTTGAAAACTACCAAATGCTATTGTAAATGAAGGACTGAGACTAGAAAGCCCTCAAACTGTATCTTGGTTGCAAAACCCCCCATTCTTCAATGCAGTTTATGTTCCTGCTTGAGAGGAAATATCAAATCCCAGACTAGAATTACATACCCCTGGGCCAGTTAAAACAGATGTCCAGAATAACATAAACACTGCTGTTCACATTCAGGACTAAATTAGACCCAGCAAAACAATTTCTTATATCAAGCTTTTCACTTCTGGTAACGAGCAATCATGTCTACAACTTACACATAGATTGAACTTGGTGGCATGAGCATCTGAAACCAGATCTGGACTTTGTAATGCCACTCTAATGCATAGCCAGAAGTTAATAAGAATTCCAGAGAAGTGCAGAAAAAACTACACCCAGTTCCCCTGAAGGACACATCCAAGTGCATTTGGAATCTTTTGTCAGAAATGTGCATGGAGTTTTCTTGGTATCACAGCAACTGCTTTTTTTCCCCTTCTTCTTCATTTTAGTCCATATTTTTAGAAATTAGCAAACCTGAGAATTACTGCATTGTGAAACCACAGACCACTCCAACCAGAAAAAAAAGATTTTTGTAGATTACTAGGAAAGCAAAGTTACACCTTTCTCTGGAGATTTCCATCTGTCAAATTAAAGGTAAAGCAAATCAGTAACATTTAGTAACATTTGCTTTGTGTTTTGTGTATTCTTTTGCACAAAATGACTCATCTTTTTCATTACCAGAAACATGCATGGAGGAGCATATTGCTTCCTATCACCAAAAATTCCAGAGCAAAGGCTAAGTCATACAAGGAGAATGGTAAAAAAGACATTTCTGACAGCTCTCTTGAGTATTCATAACTCCAGGCATGTGTGGCAGGATATCCAGAACACTGGTATGAACTCAAGTCTGTCTTTAATTCTGTCATGCTGTCAAAGATTTCCCATCTGGTTCTCCAATGCAAAGAAGAATTCCAAATAGATGCACTCTGAACACATGCCTGTCGATGTTTGCTTTGTTAGTGTTTGTTGTGCTCGCTCCTCACACAGGGCACCAGCTGATGGTGGACTCAAATGACTGATACCAAAGATGGTGGCGAGTGTCAGCCCCTTATTATCCCTTGCAGTAAAACTTTCATACCTTTCCCCATTGATAGTGGGCTCAAATGACTGACACTGAAGATGATGGCAAGCATCAGCCTTTTATTATCCTCTACAGTAAACTTTCATACCCTTCCCCTGTGAATTCTCACATGTAGCATCACACAACACGGACTCCTTCTCACCTTGCTTCTTCTTTCTCCTTCTTCCTTTTCCTTCCTTCTTCTACGACCAGCCAACTAACTCTGACAAGTCAGCTCATTCTGTTATAACACACATCCTCACAGAATATAGCTTCGACCTATTAAGGTCAAGGCTGCTTCCAGGCTTTGGTAATCAGTACAGCCGCAACTCATCAGGGGCAAGGTTGCCCACAGCACCATCTCTATTCTCTTACAGTTCATTCTCCCAGACATGCCCCTTTTTCTTTTATTTACAAAGTTGCGGCATCTCCAGAAAGCCACATTTAGATAAATGACATTACGACACATTCACAAATTTCACTTAGGACTGACAGTTATACAAATGTTTACGCAACATGTCACAGTAAGAACATATGCTTCCGATCTTGGTTCTCCCAAGTAGTCTGCCTAACTTTGCTTTATGATTGTTTCTTTCGCCAAGCCCTTTTATTTACACTGTGAGAATTAATTATTTCATATTTATTTTCTGCATGATGTAGATTATCACAGAGCTCTTTTAAATAAATCACTGTGGTAGTTTGGGAAGTTCAAGAACCAATCAGTGAGTAGGCATGAAAATTGACAGCTAATATAGCCACCAGAGAGATGATGTGTCTCTGCGAACACACACAGGGTTAAATTCAAAGGAATCCGGGGAACCTGCCCTTTTTCTTCCGGCCTCAGAAGAGGTAAGCCAGTTCAGCTTCCTGCTTGCCGCAGGGGGCCGGGCCAGGCAGCCCTGCCCGGGGCCGCTGGGCAGGGGGAGGGGGAGAGAATGAGAGAGAGCCCCGTCTCGGTCGGATTGGGCTGCCTGGCCCGGCTGCTAAACATCCTGCTGCTAATGCCGCAGCCCAGGAGGCCTGACCGGGCCTGACCGGGCCCCAGCAGCTGCCGGCGCCGCTGGCCCAGGCCAAGGGAAATGTCCCCTGGGCGCAGCTGTAAGCCCAGGCTGGGCTGGGCCCACCCCATGAGACCGGGGGTGGGCAGGAGGCATCCACGATCCTGGCTGCTGAGATTCCTGACTACCGTTTCCCCGGCTGCTCAGATCTCTCTGCATGGGTTCTCCTCCCACATCAGTGCAGCTTTGAAATCTTCGGCATGAGAGAGAAAGAAAGACCTGGGCGAGATGTTAACTCTTTCCTTGCACAGATGAAGCTTGCAAAACATTGACTCCTCTCTGAGTAAGGACGGAGTGATTGAGACCTAAGGAGACACAATATGAAACTGAAGTCAGTGAAGAGAGTGTAAAAGTCCTAAGGTGGAAGGAGATTGAAGAGTTGCCAAGTTTGGCTGGACTTCTCTTATGAGGCCATGGAGAATGGACAAAAATTTCCCTGTAACATATGGAATGCTTTTTTTAGGGGAATGCAAAGTTCTAGTTATAGCTGTGGACTGATACAGCTGTGATCCAATGGAGAATTTTGAACAGAGGGAGCTAAAGAGACGCCCTATGCCCCAAGGGAAAACAAGACCTCTGTTCCATGAGATGAAGATGATTTTGGAGATAGAAGAAGAGAACCTTTGGTTTATACTAGAAGAGGCATCCTTCAGGCACCTGAAATAAGCAGACACGGCCCAAATGCAGCTCGAGAAAGCTGCTAATGGGAGGGGATTCACAGCAGAGTTTCTCAGTGGCTGCAGATTCATGACATGGGAGCCACCAGAGGACTGTTTTCTTGTGGCGATGTCTCCATGGGAATTCTAAGAGGGACTCCTCTCCCTAAGAACTGATGAAAGACACTTTTAAGTGGTGAAACTGACTGAAAATCACAGATTTTGTCTCTTTATGTTGTCGATGGGAAAGTGAACAGTTTGTGGAGAGGGAGAAGTGTTTTTGGGAGGTTTCATTTTGATTCTCCTTCTTTTAGTGTGTGTTAATAAATCTTTATACCCTCTAAGTTTGAGCCTGCTTTGCTTTTCTCCTAATCCTATCTCACAGTAGGAAAAGTTAGTGGACACTCAAAGCACTACAAATGGTGCATTGGCTGGGAAACAGAATTTGGCAAATGTGAAGCTACTACATGATTTGGTGTTTCTGCCTGGTTTCGAACTTAAACCAGCACAATCAGATATTCACCTTTCTTCAGAGCCAAGAGTCTTACCTCACTGCTTAAGTTTCTCCTCACATATGAAACTATTCTGTATGTTAAAACTCTCTGGCTGCCATGTACTCTATATCCTCCTTCAGATGGGCTGCCTGTGTTATTCAAAATGTAGACTCAAAGTGAAAGTTTACAGTGGCATAACAGCCTTTCTCAATTCATTATGAATTTCTCTCTCATTAACTATTAACTCTCTCTTTTTGTTTGTTTTGGTTTCGTTTTGCTTTTAACAGTATAGAACATCATCAACCTAAGGTTTTTAATTAACTAATGCTGTGTTTACCATCCTCTTCAGGGCCCTTTGCAGAAAAGACAGCAAACACGGTACAAGCACTTTTATGTAATTTCCATTAATTGCCGAACACATCTGTGAATTGACCTTGATTCATTCCCCAAATTCATAGAGCACACATCATCAAAATCTTCATACCTATGCCTATGGGATAAAAAATTAATAGCTGCATGATTTTATAAAGTAATGAAATGTTAATTTTAAGAAATTAAGGATTTTAGGAGAGTTAAGATCATAGTCAAAGCAGATGTNAACATGCAAAAATAAGCTAGCAGCTATGCCTTCCCATCACCCAAATATTTTTGCTATTCATACACCAGTCCCAATATTCAGAGGTTAAGGGTACAGTCATATACAGACACCTACAATCCTCATCCATTAAAATAGGGTAATTCCATCAATTACCAATATGATTCAAATTCCCCACCCAAAGTGTTACTTAAGCAGTCTTCAAGCTGGTTGGTGGAAGCTTGATTCCATTTTTTGGACATCCTGGGGTTTCTCTGGTTACCTCTTGGTCTCTGCTTAAGCGTTAATTTTGTCTCACCTGGCCTGGATGTTATGGTCCATTCCTTGGGTTCTTCCACCGGGCCTTTAATTTGGTTTGCATGAGTCCATCCCTGCTCCACGGTTCGCACAGCCAATTCAATGGTGAGCAATACCTGAAAGGGACCCTCCCACTGAGAGGTTAGAAGGTGGGTCTCTCCATGACTTGATCAGTACCCAATCTCCAGGGTTAACATTATGCTGGGGGTTAGATTTGGTTTTCTTTTTTCCCTACAGAATTTTTTCCCACAAAGTTGCTAGGAGACTAATCGCTGGGTACTTATGGGTGCTTGACCAAAACAATACAAATGGCTAGTAAAGTGTAGCACCGGGGCTACACCTTTTTTTGGTCTCAGGGAGTTTTTTCTCTTCAAGGGAAAAAAGGTGATACCTGATACTGCAAGGTTTTGGGAGGTAAAGGGCTGGCGTGGGGACAGTTTCGCTCTCTTGCTCTCGGCATCGGAGAGAGAACAGTCAGGCCGTTCCTGCTGCAGGAAGAGTTTTTCACTGCCATCACCCAGTCTGTTCCTGAGGAAATCTACCATCATCTCCTCATGTGCCCAGGGACTCTGAGTTCCCCTCCTCCTGCCCTGGTGGGCTGGGCCGACCCTGTCCCACCACTGCCACTTTTCTTCAGCACTGCTTTGGATATGCTGTATCCCCGCACTGCCTGACTCTCCCAGGACATCCCTGCAGTTCCAGCTACCACCGAAGAGCTTTGGTACATACCACCCACCAGTCAGGGATTTTCTACTGTTCCAGCTTGGTGCTGAAGCACCAAGGGAGACCTGCACCGAGACCAGACTGTCCCGGGCTTTTATGAAACAAAAGCCCCCTCGAGGTTCCAGGTTTTTGTTTATTATTAATGCTGTAGTTGTTGTTGTTTGTTTGCCTTGTTATACATACTAGTAAAGAGCTGTTATTCCTATCCCCATATCCTTGCCTGAGAGCCGACTTAATATCAAAGTTTTAATAATTTGAAGGGAGGGGGTTTGAATTCTCCATTCCAAAGGGAGGTCTTGCCCTCCCTAGCAGATACCTTCTTTCAAACCAAGACACATTATGAATTCTGAAATCCAGGGTAGTACTTTGAGGGATCATCCCTTTATGCTTTAGCCCTTCTAAGGTCTGTGCTATAGATGTAACATATTTTCTGGCATTGGCTTCCCCTCCTCATAGGTGTCAACTCCCTGGGCTGAGGTCAAAAAGGGCAGTCCAAACATTATTTCATAGGGTGAGACTCCTAAATCTGAGCAGGATTGGGTTCTAATTCTTACCAGGGCTAAAGGGAGGCATTTTATCCATGACATTTAGGTTTCAATCATCAGCTTAATCAGAGTTCTTTTAAGAGTTTGATTCATCCTTTCAACCCGGCCAGAACTCTGCAGATGCCATGGAGTGTGTAACTCCCATATTCCCAGGGTTTGAACAATTTGCTGTAATATTGTAGATGTGAAATGAGTTGCTTGGTCTGAACCAATTCTATTCACCACCCCATATCAGGGAATGATTGACTCCAAATGGGTTTTACTTAAAATACTGGCATTGGCTTTAACAGTGGACACTGCCTCTACCCAATGGGTTAAGTGATCTATGGTCGCTAGCAAAAATTTCCACTGTTGTACTTGGGGAAGCTCAGTAAAGTCCACCTGGATGTTTTTAAAAGGTCATAAGGCTAGTTCCTGCCCTCCTCTGGGTGTTTTCCTCATGACTTTCCTATTCACTGGTTGACATACCTCACATCGTTCAGTTACTTGCTTAGCTATTCCAAAAATTCCTATGCAGCCCCAGTCCCTTAGGAACTGATCAGTCAGAGCTTGTGTACCCCAATGTGCTGTACCATGCATGCCTTCTAGCATTTTCCTAGCTAGTCGTTTATTTAACAACTGTCTCCCATCTAATAACTTCCCTTCATTATCTTTCCTTGCTCCCATTTGGAGGAGTTCTCTCTCTTCCTCTTGTCTCTCTTCTATGCATTCCCATAGTGTTTAGTTCAGTGTCACTAAACACTGGGACTTCCTGCATTTCTCCCATGGATGTTAACACCATCATTAATTTTTCTGTCCCCAATTCAGCCACATCCTTAGCTTCCAAATCTGATAAATTGTTTCTCCATGCTTCCAGGGTCACCCCTTTTTGATGGCCCTTAACATATACCACTGCCACTTCTGGTAGTAGTAAGGTTTCCAATACCTCCAGAATAACCTATTTATGAACCAATCCCCTCCCCTTTGAATTTAATAACCCTCTCTCTTCCCAAATTCTTCCAAAAGTATGCACCACCCCAAAGGCATACTTTGAATCTGTATACACCGTTCCCCTTTCTTGTGTTAATTTTCTAGAACTCGCTTTAGGGTGTATAACTCACATGCTTGGGCTGACCAGTTGGAAGGTAACTTTCCCTTTTCTATGGCTACTAGACTTTCATCGATTATAGCATACCCTGACATTCAGTGCCGCTGGATTACTCTTGAAGATCCATCAATCTACAGCCGCTTCCCCCCCTTGGAGTGGGTGATCTGTTAGATCCTCTCTTACCTTAGTTTGATAGTTAATGACCTCTAGGCAGTCATGCACTAGTTCTTCCACTAGTTCTCCAAACAAAAACTGGGCAGAATTGAGATGGTCATCTGTGATTAGCTCTAAATCATCCTTATCTATTAAAATGGCTTCATACTTTAGCACTTGGGAATCGGTAAGCCATTTCTCAGCCTTTTGACTTAGGATGTTCCTAACTGAGTGTGGGGTGTATATTTTCAATTTTCCCCCAAAGGTTAGTTTTCTGGTTTCCTCTACTAGTAGGGTGGTCATGGCTACTGCTTGAATGGAAGTTGGCCACCCTCTGCTGAAAAGGTCTAGCAGTTTTGATAGATAGGCCACTTGTTTCCTGGACCCTCCCCAGTCCTGGGCCAACACTCTGTATACTACCTCGTTTTCTGCATCCACAAACAAATAAAAAGGTTTGTCTATGGCAGGAAGACTCAATGCTGGTGCACTGACTAATTTCTGTTTTAAATCTTTAAACTTCTGCTTGTCCTCCATTCCCCACCAATCTCATCTTCTACTAGCTTTTCGTACAAGAACTTGATGACCTGAGTGTACCCTTCAGTCCACAGCCTGCAATATCCTAACAACCCTAAATGCATCCTAATCTTCCTCTTAGTTTTTGGTTGCAGGAGTGAGACTATCCCCTTAATTCTTTCAGGATTCAGTTTCCAGCTCCCTTGACAAATTGTATGTCCTAGGTATTTTACCTCACACTCTACAAATGGAAGTTTCACTTTCGATACCCTCAGTCCTTGGTTTCCCAGAAAATTTAATAACACTATGGTGGATTTCCAGACCTTCTTTTTGTCCTCTCCTGAGAGAAGTAAATCATCCACATACTGGATAAGTTTTATTTCAGGTGTGGTGGAGAAAAGCTGTAGTACTTCCCCTAGGGCTTGACCGAATAAATTCAGGGATTCAGAAAATGCTTGGGACAACCTTGTCCACTGAAATTGTTGCTTTCTTCCTGAATCAGAGTCCTCCCATTCAAAAGCAAATACATCTCTACTTCCCTCTGCTAATGGACAGGCCCAAAAAGCATCTTTTAGGTCTATCACACTAAATCACTGGTGCAATGAGAGAATGCTACTGAATAGTGTATATGTGTTAGGGACCACCAGATACCGATTTACAGTTCTTTTATTTACCTCCCTCAAGTCTTGGACAAGCTGGTAAGTGCTGTCTGGTTTTCTTACTGGCAATATAGGTGAATTATGGGGGGAAATATATGTCTAAGGTCTCTTCTCTAATCAGTTCCTGGACCACCTGGAGTTCGTCTTCCCTCCAGGGAGAGTAGGTATTGCCACACCCAAACTGGGAGGTTTTCATCAACTATTTTTATTACTATAGGAGTCATATTTAACTTGCCTTGGTTTCCAGGTGTTGCCCACACTATTTCATGAATCCTTTTCTTGTCTTCTTCCCTTAGTCTGAGAAGCTTAACTACCATTTTCCCTTCCTCTGGGAGCACCCCAATGCCCAACTGCACCTGTAAATCCCATCCCAATAAATTACACCCTGCTTCTGGAACTAATAGAATATCCCCAATTCCTATTTTATTTCTCCCTTCAAATCTTACTTTTTTATGACTAATGCTTTGAACTCTTCCCCTTTTGCACCCAGTACTTCCACAATATTTTGACTCTTCTCGCATCCCTTTGGAATTCTAAAGACATTAAGTTCTTTCAGCCCCCATTTCTACCAAAAATTCAAATTCTTCCTCCTGAGGACCTATTTTTAAGGTTATCAAGGGTTCCTAATGGTACTCTTCCCCCTGGAGGTAGAGTCCCTGACATACCTAGTCTTCCCTTTTCGCTAGTTCTCATAAACCTTCAGGTCCCTTTCCCTTCGGGGGCAATTTCTCTTGAGGTGTCCATTTTTCTTGCAATAACAGCAAATCTGTCTTAGGTTTCCCGGTTGCCCAATTTCCCTCTCAGGGGTCCCATCCCAAGAAACCATATCCCACTTCCACCTATCTTCTCCTGATCAAGGTCTTTCTCCCTTACAGGGGTTGTTCCTTATATGTTGGTTTCCTTTCTGTGATAAATGATTTTCCTTTGCGACTGTTACAGGGAGTCCATGTTTTTTTATTCATCATTGCTACAACCATCCTCTGTAAAAACTGCATTTTCTGGCTCTGAAACTAATTCTTATTTCCCTTTTCCTGATTTTAAACTAACAGACAAAATAATTATGCAAGAAAATTGCTATATCAGCAGATTGGTCTTGCTCTACTGTTATAATTTTTTTCTCTACAAGATTCTATTGTTACAAGAAAACGGCCTAATGACATGTCCAGTAGCAACCCAAATGTCCCTAATCTAACAAAATGACTTACTGAAAAAAAAAAATTTGTGAAGCTTAACAATTCAGAACCTAGACTGATAGCCTGACACTGATGATCATGTTTATTTCTCTATTCTGAAGAAACATCGTCTTTGACCTGATGTACAATTTTAAGGCCCAGACCTTAAAAGAGAGCTATAATGATACAACTTTTGTAGAAAGGATAAACAACAGTAGTATCATGCCATTTGATTATCAAAAAAATCAAAGTTTTTACTACTGTTTTTCAGACATGCCATTTTTTCATACAAGTAAAATAACTGATTAAAAATGCTTTCCTCTATCTCTTGCTTCTTCTTTTTTTTAACATTGCTATTGTTTCTATTTTTTTTTTTTTTGGACACAGTAACACTCCAATAGGTTCCAGAGTATAAATGTGACGGCTTCTGGCACATATATCAACAAAAATATAGTAAGGAATTGTTGCCTTTCTGATGTGTTTCACAGTTTTTTGGATGTGTTCACAGGTTTTAGTTTTTCTTACACACAGGTGTTATAAATAGAAGTAATGTTTATGTTAGACGAGGTTGTTTTACATTCCTTCTCTTGGAGGAAAGGACAGCTCATGCACATTTGTCTTTACCAATGGGATGGGAGAGGTGTCAACCTTCTCTTCTAATCCTCGGTCTGTGTAGAAATACTATAAAAATGGAGTCAGATGTTGTAATAAATAGTTTATGCCTTTTTACTAAACAGTGTGCATGTGTGTGTGATTGTGTGTCCAATAATGACAAGGAATGACTGTACTTTAAAAGACAGAGTTCACTTAACCTTTCTCCACTGTTGGGGAAGATGAATTAGGAAAGCCCTATAAATATGATTCGTTAGCGAAAGATTTTGAAAATATAAAACCTATAAGGGAAGTTGAAATGAAAGTGAACTTTGAGGTCTGAGATGCCAAGCCATTAGTTACTAAACAACTGAAAAACACAATGGCTTAGCCAGCTGAAGAAGCATCTCTCCTGATTGAACAATACCCTTGGCAAATACGGGGATGTCAAGGGTCTAAAGGTTGGAGGAACGTTGCCAAAGTAGCAGGGAAGAAAAAGGGGTCTAGGAATTAGCTTTTAGGGTTTAAAATGTAATACATATGGTAATATTGTATCTCTTATAGGCTGTATGTATATTCTATAGGATTTGTGTATTGCACCGGATGGTTAGTGCAAATCAGAATACTCAACACAGAAACAGATATAATGTATTGTAACAGGGACCCAGCTCTCTTAGCTCTCTTCTTTTAGCTATCTTCTCTCTTAGCTCTTCTCTCCCCACCTTTCTCTCTCTTGGGGCATGCTTCAGCTGTCGCTGGCAGCTGAAGCAAAGCACTAATACCCACGACCTATACAATAAAACCACGTTTCAAGAACGGCATTGGACTCCAGAGATCTCTCATCCCCGCCGTCCCAGACGGCCCCGCCCCAGTCTCCTACACTCCACCCCCCCTCATTTTACAGTGGCTGACAGTTCCTCAGTGAATGTAGACCAATCTTTCCTCTTAATGCAGGTTTTTAATTTTCCGTAACTATTTGAAATTGCGAAGTATTTGGTAGCATTTCTTTAACTGTCCTTTTAAAAAAGAAATATACTATTACATTTATTTTATTAAAAATTATTTTTCCCAATGATATTAAAAGGTATGACATTTTAACTTAAAATAGATTTACTTACCTTCTATTTGCACACTTGACTTATCCACCACCACCTGACACTCATGGGAAGAAACCTCTTTCTTGTCAGCATCAGGAATAGGAGATGGTGGAAACTCTTCCTCTGTAAATATAAGACAAACCTCTCTAAATCATGAGTTCACTGTTAAAATAGCCCACGTACCTTGATATCTTGTATGAAACATTTAGTGTAATAATGTCCCAGTCACATTCAGAATTGTTNTGTGTATTGCACCGGATGGTTAGTGCAAATCAGAATACTCAACACAGAAACAGATATAATGTATTGTAACAGGGACCCAGCTCTCTTAGCTCTCTTCTTTTAGCTATCTTCTCTCTTAGCTCTTCTCTCCCCACCTTTCTCTCTCTTGGGGCATGCTTCAGCTGTCGCTGGCAGCTGAAGCAAAGCACTAATACCCACGACCTATACAATAAAACCACGTTTCAAGAACGGCATTGGACTCCAGAGATCTCTCANATGATCAATAGGAGGTTAGCAATTATGATAGTGATTAGTTCACAGGACAAGTACTCTGTCACCTTATTCAGTCACAAGAGTCCATGAAATTATTCTCTGGTTGCTTGTTTGCTGTGGCATACGTAATCTTAATAAAACATCAACCATTTATCTACTATATCACAGCTGTGAGGGATTAATGAGCTATTTTTAACATTTTCCTTGCTGATTTTCCCATTGATCATATGCCAGTGTTCCACATATTCTACTCACTCTTTTTTTTTTTTNAATGCAGGTTTTTAATTTTCCGTAACTATTTGAAATTGCGAAGTATTTGGTAGCATTTCTTTAACTGTCCTTTTAAAAAAGAAATATACTATTACATTTATTTTATTAAAAATTATTTTTCCCAATGATATTAAAAGGTATGACATTTTAACTTAAAATAGATTTACTTACCTTCTATTTGCACACNCCTTCCCTCCTCTTACCAGCTACTGTCTCTTCATCTTGGAGTGTTTTTTGGATTCTTTCACATTTTGGGATTTGTGGTGTATATTGTAAGACTGATGGTCCTACTTTACTAGTGCTGGGTTTTTTTGAAGAGGCATTTCCTACTCAGGTACTTCTTCCCGTTTGTTAAATTTTTGTATCATTTTTGATTTAACTTGAAATGTGCCTTAAGAGTATTAAGTTCATTGCTGGTTAAGACAATCCAGAATTAAAGCATATAAAAATTCCCTGGTCTTCAAGACAACGTTTACTTATTTTGTTCAATTCTGAATCTCNATATTTGCTTTCTCTCTTGTTGTTGTTTTCTTGGGGGTGTTTGTGTTTGCTTGTTTTTGTTTGGTTGTTGTGGTGTTGTTGTTTAGGGCTCAATGTANCTCAGCTTTCATCATTTAACATAAAGTTACTAGTGCTTTTAACAAATCATATACCATGTAAGTGCCATGCTCAGTATAAATTATTGGACATTTTACATGGCTAAATTATGCATGATAATTATATGGAATACCAGTGTGCTCCTAATAACCAGAGATAAAGACTCTGTGACAACCAACAAACTTACCTAACTCATGTAAGAGTAAATGAATCACAAAAATTAGCATGTGAAATAACTATTGAATAGATGTCTGGAGAGTAAGAAAAGAATACAAAGCACCCGNAATATATCTTAAAAAAACACTGTAAAGGAACTATGTATTTTAAAATATTACCTTGTTAGTTTTGCAAGGAAAAACTATTTATCCTATTTATTTAGCATAAATAGCATTGGTGCTAAAGCTTCCTTTCCTTTTCTCATTACTCTGACAGCTGGACTGTGCCTCTTTATCAGCATATGAAAGATATGTATTTATGTCCCCATCTTCATCATAATTGCCCAGTATTTCCAGGGACTGTAGAGGAGATCTGTCACAACCATCAAGTTTCCAGTTAGATCTGCAAAAAATTTAATGCCTGTTTCAGTACTGCTTCCTCTTTAGAAAACCCCAACACTAGTAAAGTAGAACCATCAGTCTTACAATTTACACAAGTCCAAAGGCTGACACAGGCAGACATCTAAGCTTCTGTTAGCTGCAAACAAGGAATATAGTTGTCTTGGTTTTGAGACAGATTTCAGGANAAATTTTATGTTTGCATAAGCTGTGCGTGTAACAAAAAACCAGAATGTGATAAATACATCTCAGGAACACAAAACAATAGCCAATTTTTCCCATGCTGAGAAACAGATCGAACACAGGAAACTAAATTCTACTAAATCTACAAAGGATTCATTTGTCACGTATGCACTGAAAAGGTAGAAAGGTCAGAACAAGGAAGACTTATTTTA
>WBMY01005680.1:15543-184048 GCA_013397315.1 Donacobius atricapilla
AAAGGTAGAAAGGTCAGAACAAGGAAGACTTATTTTACTTCCTCCTTTTAAGTGACCCCTCCCCAGAAAAGACCCATTTCAGGGAACAAACCACGCATGCTTAATAGCCTTCTTGCCAATTAGCATACGAAGCGGAGAAGATGAAGTAATAAGGGTATGAATATGCATTTGTATTTTGTGTATTCAACACTTTTGTAAATAAAAGGCCTTGTAATCACCTGTAAACTTTACAGTGCGCATTGGGGAGCTATCCCACGCGCTGCCCTGGGTAATAAACATACACTTTCTAACCCTAAACTAATAGACAGTCTTTGTCCGTTGCAGTTGGATGTCAATATTAGATCGATATTCGTATTTTAATAATTCAAAAAGGCATTAAAATCAACCCTGAGAAACACCACATAGCTTTATTCATGACGCCAGCCCTCTGCTGGGAGTGGGAACCCTTTGGCCCCTCCACCAGCCCCCAAACCACATCCTGGCCTGCTGTGGCAGGCCCATGCTGGGGCAATGTGGGAGCACCACGGGTGCCCCTCAGCATGACAGCCAGCAGCAGCTCTGTCCAGCAGCAGCCCCATCACAGCAGGGCTCATGGACAGGGCAGGGCCCCAGCACTAAGAGTCCAGAGGGGCTGGTGGGGATCAGGGCATATGGGCCTCAGGGTAGGCAAGTTGGTGCCAGCAGGGTGGCAAAGCCTTCCTTGCCTGCCTGGCTCCTGGGGGAGAGGACTTCCTCTTGAGGGGCTACATTCTGGTGCAGTGGTCCACCTAAAGGGGGCAGATAGAGAGGGGTTGGTGCGGCTGCCCTCTCCATCACCATGCTGGGGACAGCAAGGCTGGGTGCTCACCGAGGCCTGGTGCCGCTCCCTGCTGATGTGCACCACGGCATCATGCACCGAGGGGAAGAAGGAGTGCTTGGTGATGGCTGAACTGAAGAAGTTGCCCTGCTCCAGCTGGACCAGGACAGATACTGTGTGGAGAGATAAGTATCTAAAGTAATGGCACCTAGCTGAGCCTCCCGCCACCCACCCGGAGCAGCCTTCCTCTGCCTCATGTGTTGTGGGGGACACCAGGGTCACCTGGTGACCAGCTTCAAGGCTCAGACTGGATCCATGGGACAACCTGCAGAACCTGTCCCCTGGGGAAACCCTGGGGATGGGAGCACCATGGAGGGACCCCCAGGCTATCAGCTGTGCACCAAAGGGCTGGCATGTCCAACTGGGGCTCATGACTCTGCAGATCCTCCTCACCCGGGCAGCTGGCAATGAAGACATCCACTTCTATCTCATGGAAATCCCTGAAGATCTGCAAATGGGAAAAAATATTTTACCCAGGAAGAGGGATGGGCAGCAGCCATCGGGGCACCCCGCAGGGCCCCAGAGACACCCTCAGCAAGGCTGCTGTCCTGCCTGCTCCCTAACCCCTTACATTTTTCAGGATCTTGATGGAGACAGTGTCCACGAAGCTGACAGGGCTGAAGTCCAAGATGACAGCATAGAAGCTGGGCTGCGGCAGCCCCAGGCTGTGTAGGGTGGGCTCTGAGGGCACACTGCTCTCTCCCACACTCAACTCAATCACTGCCAGGCCTGGACCATCCTCTGCATTCTGGGGAAGGGAAGGAGACCTGGTGTCATTGCTCCAGGACTGGCAGCACCCCGGTCATTGCAGTGTTCCCCCAAGCTCACCTTGGTGAGGCTCTTTGGCTGTATGAGAGCACAGGCAGTGGGTGGCCCTAGGAGTGGGTGCCCCCCTCACATCTTCACCCACTTTTGGGCTCTTTTCAGATGTGTCAAAATCCACCCCTCTCCCCAGCACACTCTGCAGAGCTGGGCTCATTAGCTGGCACCAGGCCAGCCTTTGCTCTTGCTCGTAATTCCAATTAACTTGCCAAAAGGTTAATGACTTGGCAGCTCCAACACATAATCTTTAACAGCCCGGCTTTCCCACCGACCTTGCGTGTGACCCTGGGAGCCATTTCAATCCCAGTGCCTTTCTCACTCATTGGCCCTAAACTGAACTGGGAACCGCATGGGCCACCAAGCCCCACCAGTGCACTGAAAGAAGCATCAGAGCCAGGGAGGGAAGAGGTGCAGGATGTCACTGGAGCGGTGGTCTCCTGCATCAAGGAAGCACCTTTTTCCTCTTTGCCTTTTCCTTCTCCAGTTTTTTCTGCTGTTTCTTCAGCTTTTTGAGAGCCTTCTTCTTCTTCTCAATTAGGCGATCCACATCAACGCCGCTCTGAAAAGCAATGTGGCCTTGAGTCCCCAGCTGCCCCAACACCACCCTGCTGCTGGCAGACAGGAGACACAGGAAGCACTCTGAGGCTGGTGGCTCTCCTACCTTTTGCTTCAGGGCCTCAGCATACAGCTCCACATTGGCAAAATAGACAGTGGAGGAAGAGCGGAAGATCTTCACGCCAGGGACCTCCTGTGCCTGGGTGCAGATGGCGAGGGTGCTACCCCAGAGATGGAGCCACCTGCCCTCCTTCTCTCCCCCCCATCAAAATACCCCTAGCCCCCTTTTCCAGTGAGCCACTACTGGGGATGCTTTGAACTGCCCCCTCATTGCAGGCAGCTCTTCCCCCACCCCAGTGCTGTTACCATCTCGTATTCCACCACATCCCTGTAGACATCGGTGTCAGAGATACGTCCCAGGATGGAGTAGTGGGGGCTGCAAGGAGCAGAGCAAGGGTATGAGGTCACCACAGGTTCCTTGGATGTGGCACTGGCCCCAGCTCTGGGGTACTTACAGCTGGGTACGAAAGATGACTGTGAGCAACCCAAAGGCCACTGAGGCTGCCAGGCCGATGTCCAAGTTCAGCAGGAGGGTGGCTATGAATGTCACAATCCAGACCAGCTGGAGAGGGGACACATCAGCTTCAGCACAACCTCTCCCCTGGCACCTGCAGGCCTCAGGGAGGGTGGAGAAATCCTCTCCAGGAACAAGTGCACAGCCCCAGGGCTGGCCAGCACCCTTACCAGGTCCACCTGGTTGGACTTCCAGAGAGTGCTGAGGTCACTGAACTGCTTGAACATGCCCTTGAGGTTGGCAATGATGATGGCAGCTAAGATGGCCTAGGAGAGAAATCTCTGGAGCTATGAGGAAGCTGAGGGCAAATCTGGGGGTAGGTCTTTGCTGTTCCCCTACCAAATCACTGTGCCATGGGACAGGCACAGCTGTGGGATGTGACACAGAGACTGTGGGACTAGATGTACCTTGGGCAGGTCCCGGAAGAGCTCTCCAATCTTCAGAATGGTCACCAGGATGACCAGGGATGCAATGACACCAGCTACCTGTGCAGAAGGAGAGTGGGAGGCGAGGGGTGAGACCCCACTGTGCTTCCTGCCCCTGGTTCAGCCCCAGAGAGGGAGGCAGCACTGCCCAGACCCACCTGGCTGTTGCCCCCTGTGCTCTCCTGTACCAGACTCCTCGACATGGAGCAGCTGATGGCAAAACACTGGAAGAAGCCTCCCAGGAAGTTGCAGAGGCCCAATGCAATCAGCTCCTGCAGGGACAGAGCAATGGCAGGGGAGCACCATGCTTTCATCTGGCTGCAAGAAGGGCAAGATTAACTTTCACCCAGGGTGGGGGCCCTGTGCCTCAGAGCATCACCTGGTTGCTGTCCACTTTGTAGCCATGTTTCAGGGCAAAGATTTTTCCCAGGGAGATGCAGATGGCGTAGCCTACTACAGCAATGGCAAAGGCATTGCCTGCTACCTGCCCAAAGTAGCTGACATTAGGGGCCACAGGTGGCTTCAGCCTACATTCAAGAGAGAGATGGGGCTCAAACAGGGGTACTGTGGGCAGCACGGTGCTCTGGCAAAACTCCCTTCACCGTCAGGCCCTGCTCACCCACTGGGGATGTTGCCCACCACAGAGATGCCAAACTTGTCATTCAGATTGACTCCATAGGAGATGCCAGTGGAAACGATGATCTGGGGGAGAATGACTGGAGTGAGGCAGGGTCTTCCTGCACAGGGACTGTGGTGGAGGAAGAGGAGGAGGGCACAGTGCATGCCCTGGAGCTGCACTTGCCAAGGAACCCCATCCCACCTCTCCCCACCCTGAAGGGGACAAGGATACACCAGGGATTCCTGGCTGCATCCCCACAGGAGGCTGGGGCAGCTCTGGGTACCGTGATAAGCTCGATGGGGATGGGCATGGGCAATTTGGCAGCAAACTTGTGGTTGAGCTCTTTCACAATCAAGATGGCCACCATGGCAATGATGGAAGTCACCAGGGTGCCCACATTCGTGTCTGGCAGCTTCTTGCAGAGATCTATGATGGTCTAGAGAGCACAGGAGGAGGGAATGTGCACAGGAAAGCAGATGCCTCCCCAGCAGGTTTTTGGAGGCCTCTATGTGCCGCAGAAGTGAGCACCAGGGGTCCTTGGGAGCCAGCAAGCCCGCACTCACCACAAACAGTGAGAGTGGCCCTGAGTGCTCGCCCTGGGAGACTCCAAAAACATTTTTGAGCTGGGAGACAAGGACGTGCACAGAGGCAGCAGTAGTGTAGCCACGCACCAGCGGATCTGAGAGGTAGGTCACCACAAATCCAAACTGCAGGAGGCCCAGGGCCACCTGGAAGAAGAGAGGGCAGAAATGACCCCCAGGTTACAGTCTCCTGTTCTCTGCTGGACTAGGCTGGGACCACTTTACCTGGAAGATACCCGTCAGGACAGTGATGGTGGCCACCAGCTCCACCCTGGCAGTGTCGCGCAATTCCTCATTGACTGTTGCATTGCTGCCATTGACAGACTCCAGGAAGTTCTCACTGGGCACCAGGGAGTCTGTCAAGCTCCCGATCATGACAGAGATGACAGCAAAGGGACCTGAGAATAGGAAGAAGTGTGGGCAGGGAGCCCAAGGTGGGCACCATGACCTCTCTCAGAGGACTGCTTCAGGAGTTGGCTCCTCTCTCCTTAGGCCAGGCTCAAAGCACACACACTATACTTTGGCTCTGGCTTGGCCAACCCCCTTCTTGGTGGAGTAAAGTAAAGGCAAGAAAGATTTCCCCAACTGCTGATGTGGTAATGCTGTGCCATGGACATCCTTGCTCCCTTCCCCACCACTGCTGAGCAAGCACATGGTCCCTCAGCTCACCCACAGAGTTGTGCCTTGATGTTCCAAAGAAGAAGTAGAGGAAGACGGGGTAAAAGGAGGAGTAGAGACCTGTGACTGGTGGCAGTCCAGCCAGCAGCGCATAGGCAAGCCCTAAAAGGTGGAGCAGGGAGAAATGTCACTAACAGCCAACCCCTGGCCACCCCACCTGTGGGGAGCCCCTGGTAGCCTGGGCATGGCATCACTCACCCTGGGGCAGGTGCATGATGCCCACACTGAAGCCAGAAACAATGTCCCCCAGGAGCCAGTCCTTGATGGGGTAGCGGGGCAGCCAGCGCAGGAAGGGCAGGAAGCGGAATAGCAGGGACTTGGCAGCAGAGCCTGAGCATCTGGCAGGGAGGGAACAGGAGCTGAAGTTGAGCACAAATGCAGGGGGCTTGGGGACATCAGTGAGGGTGGATGGGGCCCCACGGGAAGCAATGGGATCTGTGGGACCATCAGCTCCATCCACTGGAGCCTGGTGTCCCTCCAGGAGGAGAACAGCATGGGGATATGGGTATTTGGGCATAGGGAAATGAACTCCCAGGTCTGCAGCTTCCTGTGATGATGGGGCTGGAGTGCACAATGCCTGGCAAGGTCCAGGCACATCCCACTGGCTACATGGTCTTACCTGGTCTTGCGGAGACAGCCACACAGAGAGGGCTTGGTGGGAGGTTTCCTCTGTGCCATCTCCTCCAGTTCAGCCTCACTCAGGACCTCGCAGGGTGCTCGGTGGCTCAGGGCCATCTCTGCTGCCATGCCCACCTGGCTCTCTGGAATGCTAGTCCACTGCAAGGACACAAGGGACAGCTCAGCCATATTCCGACGGCTAGGGGCAACCAGCACCCCACCCACCCTGAAGCCCCTCCTCCAGCTCCACTCGCCCACGGGACCAAGGCACGAGCCGAATTTTGGGAGTCCTGAAGCAGCAGCAGTGGCTCAAAATGGAGAGCAGTAGGCAGGCAGGGAGGGTACTGAGGCTTCGGCAATCAGTACTGCCTACTCCTGCCCCACAGCAGCTCCATCCACCCCACTGGAATGCACAGGTGAGGTCTGCCAGCAGAGCTGCCTAGGGTGGGGCTCCCCCTCCACTTGCCCACGCAGGACCCACCTCGGTGCCAATCAGCTTCCCCTCCGTGTACTGCAGCAAGGCAGGGCAGTGGGCCAGCACAACTGCTGAACAGAGCCCCAGCCATCCCACAGCCCCATCTGCAGACTTTGTCCCTTTACACATGAGGGGAACAGGAATGTGAAACCCCGGCAAATGTCACAGCTCACCATCCCTCCAACAGTTCCTTCCCTTGACCCCTGCAGTGCAAAGCAGTATAAGCCTGTGAGCAGAGGAGCTGGGCTGGACTGAGATCTCAGCCTTCACAGGGCTAGGATGGTGCGACTGAGAAATCCTTGTGCAAATCTACAGCTTGTCCTTACTCAGGGCTCATTCTGAGAGCAGCACCATCATGACGGGCCCACCCACCTGGTGGCCTGCTCAGTCTTACGGTGCTCATCCACTTGCAGCTTGACCTCTGATCCCCTCGCTGGGTGCCCTGCTGACTCCTAAGGTGCTCATCCACATGCAAATAGACCCACAATCCTCTTCCTGAGTGCCTGGGGCTGTGCCAGCCTGAGTCCCTGTGTTTACCCCCAGCCCTCCTACCTGCTGTGCTCAAACTGGTCAGAAGCCACCAGTCAGGTGCATGCTCTCCTTCCTCCTATTTATTAAAACCAGCCAGTGATCTTTGAGACACTGTTTGCTGCCTCCTGCCCTTCCTCCTGCACTGCTGAGAAGCTGCCTGGCTTCCCAGCCCCATGGATGCATAGCACCCATCATGCTCCCCTTGGTGCCCTGGTGTGCTAGGTTCCCTCAGCTGTGGCAGACCCAGCACTGTCTCCACTATGCCCAGAGCCATCCCATTCTGGGGACTGTCTACTACAGGCTCAGGTCCTGGTCTCCAGCCATATCCAGGATGTTGCCATACCTGACCACCCATGCCACACGCAAGGCAGGGGACTTCTTGCCACTGGGCACAACCTGGTGCCAACCTCCTGCCGAGAGCTGCCTCCCCAGGGCACTGCTGTGCCCCCATGGCTCCCATGGTTGTCCACTCCCCAACCCATGTCCTGGAGCAGGAGTTGTGACCAGGACAAGGAGGGTTACCCGCAGCCTCTGGTCAGGGCATCCAGGGTATTTTCCCCAGACCCTTGCTTACCTGCTGGAAACAGGTGTGCTATGCTCTGTGGACTACCCTGGTCTCACACAATTCGCACAGACCCAGCTGTTATCTTGTTCCAAAGGTCTCCTGCGGGCACTATAGTCCCACTGAACTCATCATACCTCCTTGAGCTTTATCACAACCTAGAATTAGTTGCAGGGAATTTCTGAGTCACATTTGGCCCAGGCCCATGGGGACATGGCAGCGGAAATCCAGGCTCAAATGTCTGACTGGTAGCAAGCTCTGGTGTGAAGGCAGTGGGCAGCGCCAGGCATTAGAGAATCCTGGGTCCTCTGGATGGTGGGATGGGGCTGAGAAGTAGCACGAGCAGTGACATCCAGGATCACAATCTCTGGAGTTGGAGCAACTTGTCTCCATCCCCGGTGCCTGGTAGGGCAGCCTGTGGCCACCTTGGCTCTCTCTGTGGTCAGCACAATCCAGGTCCCACAGCTTTCAGTGGGGCTAAGCCTCTTCCCTCAACCCATCCCTGGCCCTCCCTGTCCATCCTCATGCCCATCAGTTGTCAGGTAAAGGCATGTCCAGCTCAGGCACCCACATACCACTGCTGCCCCTTCATTTATCCACTCCCCATCATTTATTCATTCCCCTAGCACGGAATGAGAAGCCATCACAGGGCTCCTGCTTGGAAGCAAATAGCACCCATGTCATTTATTGCCTCCTTATCACTGCTCCCTGTCCCCACCCGTGCCATTCCTTCCTGCCTCCAGCCCCCAGCCCCCCACCTGCACCCCAGGCTGGTCATTCCGCCTGTGGTCCCTCCTTGCCACTCCAGGACCCCATCAGCTCTCCCTGGCCCTCACCCCCCAGCCAGCCTCTGGAAGGGCTGCAGGACAGGACCACAGCTCCTGCCACTGCCAGCACGATTCCTGAAGGCCACCTTGAACTCAGCCCCCAGTAGCTCAGGTGACTGAGCCTGTAAGGGACAGAGGGATAACAATTGATGGTGACCCTTGCTCAGGGCGCTGTGGATCAATGCTGCCCTTTGCTCACCTGCTATCTCCTCTTCAACAAAAGGGGAGGGATGGAGGGCACTAAGATCATGCTCAGCCTCCCCTCCCCACACTTCCTTCTCCTTGCTGGTAGCCAGCTTGACTCTGCTGAAGTCATGTGGCCTTTGGAAAATGGATCTTCTTCCCTTAGCCTAGGTCAGGCTGGGGGTGCTGGTAGCTGCCAGGCACGAGCCTCACAGCTCACCACAGCCACTGTGGCATTGCAGCCCTGCCAGCCAGGCCTGGAGCTACTGCACACCACCACAGCCTATCCCATTTCTTGGGATTCTGACTCCAAGTCAGCCTAGGAACTGGCTATGAGTGAGCTCCTGCCTAAGCCCCTTCCCAATGTCACCTCAGGTGCTGCATCCACTGCCCCAGCCATGGATCCCCAGCAGAGGGAGAGACGGCACAGAGGCCAGCACCATTTTATAGACTTTTATTTCCAAATCTGGCACTTCCATTATACACTTTTACACAGCCAAAAAGGGGGAGTGTGGGCATCTCCCCACTCCCTGCCAACAGAGTCAGGAGACAGAGAAAGGAAAAAACCGCCGACCAAATCCCCCAACGGCAAAAATCCAAATCCAAGGAGGACACTCCCCAAAGGCCGGGTCATAGCACTACAATCAGGGACCAAGCTGCGGACTGGTCTGCGAGAAGCAGATTCCTGCTTCTTGACTGGCCCAGCTCCACAGGGATGGCCACCAGCTCTGCAGGGATGGCCACCAGCTCTGCTGCTCTCTTCTTTTTGGCACTTGACACTTGCTGTCCATTTGGCAGAAGCATAAAGGGCCCCATGCCCAACTTGGCAGAAACATGGGCCTTACAGCGCAGCAGGGACAGGATACCAGGACTCTGGTGCTGGCACTGCACAGCCAGAGAGAAACTTGTAAATGAGCTTGTTTCCAAAGGCAAAGATGGGCAGCATGGAGGTGCCTGGCTGTTCCCAGCATGTGGGGCCAGCAGGCTTTCCCTCTGCACACTGGTCCCAAATGGCATGTAAACATGTCAGCAGGCCTTTCTCTCCTCATCCTTAGGAAAAGGATGACAGTAAGCCTGCCTCATCAGGGCTGTGCTAGGGCCCCTGAACACCCCCAATCACCAGCCCTTCTGTTTCCTCCATACTCTCCCCATTGACTTGGGGAGGCAGCCAAGAGGCTTTGGCCTTCCTTGAGGCATAAGGACGGCAGCATGAGTCTTCTCCTGTAAACATGTCAGGCTGGGCTACAGTAAGATGCCACGGCAGTGTGGTAGTAAGGCAATAAAGAGCACATGGTCACACAGCCTCGAGAACACTATGGGGGTGAAAGGTGCTGGCCCAGCTGAGCTGAATGCCCTGGCCTGAGGCTGGGGTAGGCACAGAGGAGTGCCATCTCACAGCACTGCCAGGGGTCAGGGTCCAGCCTGAGCAGAGACACCATTTAGGTAGCCTGAATTTCCAGAGAGGGCAAAGTGCTGTTCATCTCCCAAAATTCAGGCCACTCCGAGCTGGGGACCTCTGCTACTCAGGGGAGAGCAGGTGTACAGTGCCCCCAGGGAAACAGCTAGATACAACTTTTGAGGGCAATGGTGGACCCTGAAACTGGAGCCACCTCATGCTCCTGTAGATGTTAGACTTCTGCAGAGTTAGGACTGGCTCGGGGAAAAGCCAAGCCTTGCTGCAGGACAAAGGGTCATCTAGCTCCTTTACCAGAACCACAAACCAACAGTGGTTTGTTCTGTAACATGCAGGTTAAAGAGCACAACACCCAGTGGGTAAAAACACACTGCTCACTTGCTGAGCCAAGGAAACCAGCACTGATGAGTGTGGGACAGGACTGCACAGCAGAGCTTGTCTCCTTCCCACCAGGTTCCTAGTGCTGAATTTGCTGCCCCATTCATGTGCTCTCACTGGCACACAGTCCCAGCTCACAGACAGGGGCAGCCCCAAGGCGTGGTCCCATGGCAGGGCAGAGGGAAGCCTGGCTGCAGGGAACTGAGGGACACCAGGCAGGCAGGTGGCACCAAGACATTTGGAGCTGCACAGTGGGAGGCTGGGGGGGAAACAGAGTGAGCTGCCCTGCAGTGGGGATGGGACAAAGCAGTGCCAACAAAGCCTTAAGGGCTGCCTGGCACTATTTCTCCACCCCACTGGGTTGTGGTTTCAGTAGCCCAAGGGAAACTGGCAAGGGGCGGTTGGAGAAACAAATGCTCCAGGTCCTGGGAATAGACCATCCGTAAAAATAACCATAGAAATTTCTCTTCTCTCTGATTACAAAGATACAAAAGGATAGAAAACCCTCCCTTGTCCCCATACCCTAGGCTCCATTTCTGTCCCCCTGCCACTGCCCACCCTTCACACACACACAGGCACACCCCACACACAAACAGCTTGCAGAGGAAGAGCTTGGTCACAGGAGGTTGGAGATGCCACCCTCACCCAGTACTACCTGTCACACCAGGCAGGTGATGGAGAGCATGGTGGCAGCTGAGAGCCTGGAGGCTCCTGGCTGTGGGTGGTGTGGGCTGCTGGCCCCTCAGCCCACAAGGCAGAGGAAAGCAGTGTTGGCTTTGGGCCTTTGACAACCATCAGTTCTGGCCCCTGCTCCATGGGGATACCAAACCTCAGCTGGCAGTGCCTGGCGAAAGGCCCTGCTTCTTCCATTTCTCTTGTGGACAGTTTCAGCCCCTCAGGAATGGCCATCGTTTCTCATTATTCTTCTCAGAGGAAAGAAAAACAGTGTTAAGTCATGGCATCTCTCCTGGGCTCCAGCATCCTCTCCCTGCTATGCTGGATGGGGACAGGGCAGAAAACCGCTACTGTGTCAGGGCAGGAACAACTGTCTCTGAGTCCCTGAGATTAGGGAAAGAGGGAAGGGAGGGATGGTGTGCGGTGGAGTGGGAGCAATACCAGCAGGGAGCAGAGCTAGAGGGAAAGAAGTGACATACTGGAACAGGGTGCCTGGGGAGAAATGTGGCTGGGGAAGGCAGGGCTTCCTTAGGACTTGGGCTCCCTCCTCTCCAGCCAGCCTGGCCCTTGCATACATCCACTGGGACTTGGAGCCAGCACTGACCAAGGGATCAGCCAGGAGGCCAGCCTAGCTGCAGAGAACATCCTCCTTGAGTGCCCATAGGCCACAAGCAAGGGCCATCATCTCTTGGGCAGAGAGCACAGACTCACATACACCAGAGGCTTCTGCTTGTGCTGCACTACAGGCATCTGGAGCTGTCACACCTGAGGCTTCTCCCTGCCCAGTCACTATTCAGGACCAGGAGACACCTACCACTCACCCAGGGAGCCCACCCTTACACAGCTCTCTCCCTCCAAACTAATCCCCTTTGGGAAGAAGCCAGGCAAGTGGACAATGCACAAGATCAACTGAACAAGGTCTGTCTGAGAAAGAAAAGAACACACTTACTCTGAGTCTGGAGACAGCTCTGAAATGCTGTGGGAGGTGGCAGAGTGAGGTGTTGAGGGACACACTGCAGAGGGTGTTGAGGTCTGCATGGCAGAGGGGGTGGCGGTGGTCTGGGGGCCTGAAGGTGTGCTGGAGTATTGCACTGAGGACAGGATGGTGGAATTAAAAGAAGCAAGGATGGAGGAAAGTATATCTAACTGTTCAGTGGAAGGATGTTGGCTGGGAATAGCCTCCAGGTTCTCCCTAGAATGCCATCTACTTGACAGCGGTTCTAGGTTTTCCCTAGACAGCTGCCTCCGAGAGAGATTCCCCAAGTTGTCCTGCGAGGGCTGCCTGCTAGGCACTGTGTCCAGAGGCTCTCTGGAATTAGATCTTCTGGACAAGAAGTCCAGCTGCTCCCTTGAAGCTTGTCTAGCTGATGCTAGCAGGTCCCTCGAAGGCTGTTTTCTAGAAAGCAAGTCCAATTCCTCTTGAGAAGTATCTCGACTTGGCAACGTGTCTATTCGGTCTCTGGACACTTGCCTACTTGCCAATGTGTTTAGCCACTCTCTAGAGACTTCTCTTACTGGCCCACAGTCTAGCTGCTCTCTTGATCCAAATCTGCACGGTAAAGTGTCAAGGCAGTCTCTGGAACCCTGCCTCCGGGGCAGCGTGTTCCCATGATCTCTCTGACTGGGCCTAGCAGAGAGTAGATCCAAGTTTTCCCTTGATGCATGTCTGCTTGGGATACTTTGAAGGTGTTCAGTAGACCCATGCCTGCTGGGAATAGTGTCCAGCTCTTCTCTGGACCCATGCTGACTGGGCACAGCTTCCAAGCATTCTCCTGAGTTGTGCGTGCTCAGTTGCTCCCGGGACATCTGTCTCCTCATCAGCATGTCAAGCTGCTCCCGCGATGAGTACCGGCTGGCTGGCTGCGACAGACTGCCGGCCCCAGAGTAGATCCTGCCATAGGAGGCAGCAGGGACAGCCCTGTGACCCAGCGTGGACGTCTTGTACCACGTCAGCTCGTTGTTCATTCTGCCAACAGATGGCAAGCCCTGGAGGGCTGGAGGGTACTGGAGGCGGTTCTTCAAAATCCCTGCACCGGACGGAAAGAGAAGTCAAATATTTGCACAACAGCAAGAAGAGCAGGAAAACTAGGGAGATTAGCCATGCCTCCCCAAGGGCATGGCCACACAGATCTGATGCTAAGCTTTCAGTGTCACATCAACCTGAGACAGGCAAGGCTACCCTTGCCCACTTGCTCCAGATTGTTACCTTTTCTTTGCCGTTGGGTCTGGGTGAGGGAGTTCTCATCCCCACTGGTCAAAGCCAGGTCTGGCTGATTATTGTTGGCTGCATCCTTATTGATGTCAAATCCCAGCTTCCGCTCGGAGCCCCACTTCTGCAGGGAGCAGGGATGAACCTCACACTTGCCCAGAGCTGGCCAATATGACATGAGGTCATTGCCATCCACATCTGATGAAGGACACAGCAAACCAGGCCCCAAAGAAGAGGGAGAGAATATTTCCATGAGCAGCAATTGAGTCATTACAAGACATGGCCTGACCCACATGGAACTGAGCTCATTCTTTTCCCTGCCAGAGCCCAGGGACTTGCCTTTGGGAGTGATGTTGGCAGGGTTAGTGAGGAGACGCTCACTCTGTGCTGCCCGCTTGAGCTGGCGCTGGAAGCGGCCCCGCAGGCGTACATTCTCCTCACTCTCTGAGGATGGGATGGAGAGGCTGTGCTCTTCATCCAGAGACAAGTCACTGTCTGAGTCCGAGTCCTGGTCTGTAGGAACATGGAACATGGTGTGTCAGGGAGACATTTGGAATGAAGGTGAGAGAGGTTCCTGCTGACAGTAGCAGGAAGGCAGAACCACCCCAGGCTGACCACACTCACGGGAGTGCCTTACCCTTTGTTGACCCTCCCTCAGCAGCATCCTGTGCCAGTTCCCCTGGCCCTATCACGAAGTACCTGTGAGAGGAGCCAGCTCCATCTCACTGCCCCTTCCTGTAAGGCAGCTGCAAATAGCCCTAAGATCCCCTCTGATTCCTCTTCCAGGCTGAGCAAACCCATGTCCCTTAGCCTCTGCTTGCCTGTCCCACACCCCAGCCCCAGCTGCTCTAGCTCCAGTGAGTCAAATGTCTGTGCTGTACGGGAGAGCCCAGTGTCCCCAGAGGTCCCACAACAGCCAGTGTCCCCTCTGTTGCCTCCCCCATTTCTACCCTCTTGGGAACTGGCTATGCCCTTTTCCATCTGTCCAGGAGGAGGCTGTGCTAAATGACAATGCCTGCCTCTCCCTCCTATCTACCATGTGTTTCGAAGTTGCAGCTGAACATGGGATGAAAGATGTAACCATACAGCCAGAGCCTGCACCAGGAAGAACTTCCCAAACCTAGGAACAAGGCTGGGCCTTACCTCCGCCAGCATCACGGTGGAACATTGCCATGTCAATATCTGTGGGGCCGGCATGAGCCAACAGGCTGTGATCCAGGGCCGAGCCCTGACGTCCTGCCATGTTGTCTCTGAAAGAGAGGAGGCTCAAACTGTCACAGTGGCAGGAGCCTCTGGCTCTGCCCAGGCACTGCTCGCCACCAGAACCCTGGCTGCTCCCTACCTGAGGTAAGCTCGCTGGCTGGAGTGGGTGCGTGCAGAGCGCACACTGCTCACTGATGACACTGTGGAGGCCCCCAGGGTGATGCGGATGAGCCCGCTCTCCTCAAACAGTGCTGTGTTGTTGTAGGCATTGGGGCCCTGGGGAGGAGGGAAAGGGCATGTGCCCTGTTAAGGAGTTGCCGTGGCAGCCCAGGGAAAGTGGGGATATCCTTGTCAGCTCCTGTCTCAAGACATGCAGCCTGAGCTCAGCACCCTGGGCCGCTCTGCTCTCGCCCACCTGTGTGCTCCTCATGGCCTCCTCGCTCTGCCCCTTCTTGTTGAGGCAGGCCAGCTTCCATGCCTCCTGCACCTCGTCATTCAGCACACAGAACAGGACCAGCACTGCCAGGCCCTGTGGGGAGAGATTCCATGAGACAGTCCTTCATTGCCAGCTGACCTGCTTGCCTACAGTGACAGCAGTGAGACAGTCCCTGGCTCCTCCAGAGTCCAGTGTGGCCACCAGACTGGGATACACCAAAAACCTCCCAATACTAATGAGAGCTAACACCCATAGTGGCCATGGATGAGGGAGGAACAGGTGTGGTTTCCACGTGCCTGTTAGTGGCCAAAGAGCAAATGGAAGGGTCCCCTGCAGCAACATCAGCCCCAGTGGTGGGAGAAGGTTGGTAGGGTGCTGCCATGGATCATATTTTGGGTGTCCAACACCTCCGTCACATTTTCTTACTCTGCCCTCTCTGCCTTCCCTCCAGACGGTACTTGCTATCCCTTGGACATTACCTCTGAACGAAATGCCTTGCAGCCACCTCCTGCTCCGTGTGACTGCTCACCACAGGCACAGCAGCAAGGAGTGGGCAGGAGTCATTCAATGCCGCACAGGTGACAGCAGAAGGGACAAGGAGCTCAGCAAGATGTTGGGAGCTCAGCACAGGGCACCCACTCTCCACAGATGGCTGTGGCGACCACAGGGATGCTCTCCTGGGCTGACCTGTGCCCTCCCCAGCAGAGGCCAGGCAGTTACCTGGAGGCTGCAGAGGACAGTGTAGAAGTAGTGGAAAGCCAGGACACTGTTGTTGACAGCCAAGAGGCCAAAGAGCCAGGTAGTGCTAATAACTAGAAGCAGAACAAAGGAGCTCCGTAACGTCATGCTGGAGAGAGAGACAGACAGGGACATAGACACACACTGAGAGGTTAGAGTGTACTGTTAATCTGCAGTCTAGTGCTCACAGAGATCCAGAGGGGAAAGCTCCTGTAGAGACCTCCCTGCTGCACCCAGCACTGCAGGCACATCCCTACACAGTGGCCCAGCTCCCCCTGACTCCCAGGCCTTCCCTTCTGGATCACATATGGCAAACACAGGGGCCCAAATGACACAGGTCATTTCGAGCCACATAGAGCTCAGCCATGCTCCGGGGCTGGCCCAAGAGGGAGTGGGGAAAGGTCTCAGGAGCATGTAGAAGAGGAAGAAGCAGGTGCTCATAGCTGACAAGGGATGAGTGCTGAATCCAAGCAGACAGGAGAGGTGGCTGTGAGGGCAGGTGATGAAAGGGGACCAACTGGGAGGTCAATGTGGTGATGGGGACGTAGGAATAAGAAAGGATAAAGTTTAGGAAGGGTTAATGGGGCTGGCAGGTATGGGAGAGGAGGGTGGCTGCAAGGCTGACACTGATGCACAGAAGAGCCCTCTGCAATGGTAGAAGAAGGAGGATGGTCACTGAAAATGCTAAAGAACACTAGCTGCCAGAGCACTGCTGGGAGTTTGGCCACTAATACTCACAGAACTGATTTCTTCTTTGTCTCCTTTTGGCCTGGGGAACAGGACATCTTGGCCACAAACAGGAACATGACCCCATTCATCTGAAAGCATTGGCACTGATTAGAAGCTGTGCCAAGGGCTTGCTCTGACCTCACCTCCCCAGTGCAGACTCCAGGTTCGCCAGGCCCTGCAAACATCCCCCCCTTTACCCTTCATGCCTGCGCTGGTGGCCTCCCCCAGGTTTGGCTATAGTGAGGAGGGACAAAAAGAGGACCTCTAATTGAGGGAGAGGGACACAGAGAATGGGACAGCCAGTGGGCAGCCAAGGAGGGGCAAGTGCCCATGGTGCAGAGAAGGGAGGCAGGAGAGGGTTGTGGGTGAAACAAGACAGTATTTTACCACAATGACGACAGTAATGGGGCCTGCAAAGCTCCAGACCAGCTTATCATGAATGGAAATCCAGCAGAAGTCGGGGTTCCCGTAGCCCTCAGGATCCAGGCCAACGGCCAGCCCTGCAGGAGGAAGGGAGAGGTCAGGTCCAGACCCAGCAGCCTCGGACTTGTCCAAACCATGTCAATCCCACGGCAGCACTGTCAGCAGTGAAGGGGGCTTTCTCCCTGCTCCTTGCCCTGTGCATAGGCTTCCCCACCACAGGGTTAAGGAGTCAGAACAGATGAGACTCAGCAAAAGGGACTTTATTTCCTTTTCTTCAGGTGTCCCTCACACAGCCCAGTCCAGGAGGCATTCACTGCCAACAACAGGTCACCCAAGTATGCAGGCTTGGGAAACCAAGAGACTAACTAGAAGCCCTAAGGGGATGTGCTGAGAAATCATTTCTCCTTAGGAGGCAAGATGACAGCCCCTGGTACGTGGTCCCCTGACCACCACAGCACTGCTTGCTGCCAGCTCTGCTGACCATGGCAAGCCCACCCTCAGCTCTCCACACTGGATGAGCTGGGCAACATGAAGTAGTCAGGAGACTTGAGAAGCAGCATGGCTGGTTTGGGCATGGCTGTAGCACAAGCAGTTCTTACCAGTGATGATGGCAGGCACTCCCCAGCCGATGGCATAGTAGAAGTGCATGGCCCCGAAGTTGATGTTACGGGCTTCAGTCTGCATGCGGTAGATATGGAGGCCCTGGACAAAGAGCCAGGCGAAGGTAGAGAGGAAGAAGCAGTGGAGGAGGATGGCAATCACAGTGCAGAGAAACTGGGGAGACAAAACTGACTTAGAGATGGTTCCACTGTGCCAATGGTAATGGTGTCATCCACACCTCACCTCACCCCCATGGGCAAGCTTGTTCAAGCCCACAGACCTGGTTCTCAGTGCGGTTGATGCCCAGGAGAAAAAGCAGCTCAGAGAAGAAGAGGGTGACTGATATGTTAGAGTGGATGCCACGTGTGTTGGACTTGAGGCCTTTGAGGCAGGTCAGAAAGGAGAAGGTCAACAGCAGAGACACCAAGGAGAGAGACACCAAGGAATAGGTGACAATTGCCAATGTCTCCAGATCACCTTCCAGTTGCTGCAGCAGCAGAGAACCAAAGGCAAATAGCAGTGTTAGAGGCAAACACAGGAAGCTTGTAGAACTCTCAAACTGTATTTGTGACACACAAGAATTTTTTTGCCTGTGCTCAGGACATTTTCTGGCTGTGCTGGGACCCAGTTGGTAACAATCCCCATCATCACCCACAGCCCCATAGGCTGAGGTTACCTCTCGGTGTGAGCTGTCCATCAAAACCCCAAAGGTGCCAAACTGGGAGCACTGGCAGTGGACATGGGTGGTGTTTCGGTACACAAGCTGGCAATCCCTGGCTGTCCAGAAGCCAGAGGGGTTGGTCCTACAGCCAACAAAAAGAAGAGTGCACTTAGGAGAGGAGACACACAAATGCGTGTGGGGGGCAGGAACCACAGAGAAGAGGGGTGACTGACAAGGCTCTTCTACCAGTAGATACAACTGGACTCCTAAAGCTGAAATACTGGAGCCAGAGTGTGGACATGGCACTGAGGGAAATGGGTTAGTCCTGGACTTGGCAGTGCTGGGTTAATGGTCGGACTCAATGATCTTAAAGGTCCTTTCCAAATGAAATGATTTTATGACCCTGCTGTGTCCTCCTCGAAGAAACAAATCCCATGGGAGAGGGTGGAAACCTCCACATCTCAGTGCTGCACAGGGAAACTTGGGGAATGAGGAGGTGTGTGGGGAAAGCAGCTCAAAGAGAGTGGCCTGGTCATTGTTAACTCACAGGTTGGAGTGGTTCCACTGGACACAGAGAGGTTTGCTCCTGTTGGCTGTCTCCAGCAGGTAAAATTCCAGCACAAGAGGGGTGTCCAGGGGTCCTTGCAGGAAGGTGTGATTGCTGAATACAGACACACTCACAATGGGGGAGTTCATCACAGGATTCTTGGGGAGTCTGCAAGGAGCAACAGAGCTCTACCATCACTATCACTGTCTGGCAGCTGCAGACCCACAGAGACTTCTCAGATGTCCTGCTCTGACATCTCAGAAGGAAGAGCTCTGCCAGTCTACAACATGGGTCTGGGAAACGTGGCACAGTGCAGCATCAAGGCTGGGAATCAAACCCTTGCCATTGCGGACAGACTTGGCAACTGCCAGAGGGAACAGAACAGAGTCTAGCCAGCCCATCTCCACAGGTGCTTGTGAGGGCAAAGAGGAGGATGTACCTGACGCTGCGGCGATCCACTTGGTAGCGTGCAGGCAGCAGCTCCCCAAGGGTGCGATACATGATGAGGATGACCACAGTGAGAGTGGGTTCAGGCTCTGACAGTGCCTGCTTCGGAGAGGAGTTCTCCACAGTGTAGTTCCCTTCACCCTCAGCCAGTGTGGGCACTGCTGTGGGGGCAGCTGAGGCACACAAGGGGATGGTGAAAACATACACACACATACACACACACACACACACACACACAGAGTCGTGTGAGCACATGCTGCTCTGAAGACAATGTGCAAGGCCATCAGAAGCCTTTGGGATGTGGTGAAGTGTAAAGCTCAGGCTCACAGGGTTAGCTCTTGGACCTCTCACAGAGACATGTCTCAGTAGGGTATATGCAAACTAAATGGCTTTTAAAGGTCCATTCCAACTCAAACCTTTCTATGATTCTACATCTTTCCTGCCAGCTGTACCCACACATTTGAGTGATGCTCACATGCTCACCTTCGGCTTTCAGAGGGCTCAGCACCGACAGTGGCAGCACAACGTGGGTGTGGGGGTCCCAGGCAGGCTGGCCCCGGAAGAGGCTGCTGTGGTAGTGAGGATAGCGCCGGCGGATGTGGGAGTGGTTCTCCATGCGATCAATGCTCAGCACTGCAGAGTAGCAAGGTGGTGAAAGTCAGCTCTAGGATGGACACCTGGAGAGCAACTATGCTGCAGGGCACCTCAGGATTCAAGTCCCTGGCAAAGGGACCATACGAGTCACAGGCTGGGTTGAGGCTATGACCTTTATTTGGGCATGACACAAAATCTTAGTACCCAGAATGCTCCTTCCCAGCCCAGATCTTTGCCATAGGGCAGACTACTCCTGCCACCAAGGCCAGCTGCATTTTCACTAGAGACTGGAAAGTAATTGGGAGCAGGCAGCACACTCCTGGCTCTGCTAGCTCTTGAAGGTCAGCTAGTCCAGGCAGGGATGAGACCAGGACGTCTCTCACAAATGCCTCCCCATGTTTGAAAGGAGCCATCAAGGACATTACCAGCATACTCCCTGAGATGCAGTGAGATGAGGAGGGAACAAGGTGTGATGGCAGTGTCTCTGCACCACTCTGGCCAGCTCCTACTCACTGATGTTGGGGGTGACGACACCAACAGGGTTGAGGTAGGTGAGTTTCATGTTGCTGGCCAATGTGCCTGAGTAGTCCCGCAGCTGCTCCATGAAGCTGGCGCTGCCATCCTCCCCATGTGGCAGTATGGCCCAGTGCTCCCGGTTCTTGGGCGCCAGCACAGAGCTGCTTGCGCACAGCAGGTTCTGAATGGGAGAGACGTGAGGACAGAGGGTGAGCATGGCCTTTGGGCCTCTGCTGACCACCGCCAGACTGCAGCACCATGCTCTCTGCACAAGGGCTTTGGGAAGAGAAGTACATTCTACTATGATGGGCCTCCACCCTCAATTCTCATCAACCAGTGCCCTACAGAGACAGCTTTCCTGCACCTTGCCATAAGGGACCTGCCAGGAGCAGTAAGGCCTCCCTTTGCCTTCCCAGGCTGAGCAAAACCCAGTTCTCTGCTTTTCCTCAACCACTCTTGGCTCCAGCCCTGACCACACAGCTCTTGCTTCCAACACTGCTGGTGTGGACTGAGGAGCCCAGTGCTTCTGACAGGGTCTCACCACATCCTCAATCCCCTCAGAAACACAGGGTGGCTGCTAAGAGAAGCAGCAACAGAAGCCGCTCTGATCTGGGGGAAAGACTCACCTCATTGAATTGGGCGTCCTGTGTAGCTGTCAGGCCAAAGCCACGCTGCTGGCTCTCAAAGGCCATGAGGTGGGACAGCAGGCGGAAAGCAATGTGCACATCATTGCCAAAGTAGTGGTTCATGTGGTCTGTCACAGCCCGGAGCTTGTGAGCCAGCTTCTTAGCTTCAATCGTGTTGAGTTCAGTCTTGTTCCTCTCCAAGCTCTCTAGCTGTCAGTGGGGAGAAAAGAGACAGTTAAACAATTCAGCAGGTTCCTTACCAGGAAACTGGGATGCTGCAGGACGCAGAGATTATTTTTGATGCCATGCCAGAAGCCATGGACACTCACAGTGGTGGTCACTAGAACAGGGAGAATCTGGCAGACAACCAGTCTCCAGCAACACACCAGGGTCTGCACTGGCCCAGCTAACCCGGTGCTATACATGACAGAGGCCAAGGAGATGAAAGAACAGGGCAAGGCCCTAGCAATATTTCCCTGGAAACTCTCCTGGCTTCAGTTTAAATTCAGTCAAGATGACATGTAAGGGTTGAATATACTTGCCTGGATATTTCAAAGGGATTTGTTCCTGACAAAATCAGGGTGCTAAAGAGGTCTCATGGAGCAGACATCCCACTGACTTCAAACCATTCAGCCCTGCTCAGGGTTATTTATTTTCCCCTCAAATACTCTGGCGGGACTAAAGTAATTTCTGAGGGGAACACAGATTAAATGAAACCATACAAACTTAAGCTCAGACCACTGCTCCCAGAGGAGGGATTTGGGGGAAGGACATGAGAACAGAAAGGCACTGAGCACTGTGACAATGCCCTCTCGTACTCCAGGCACCCCAGGAGAGCTGAGTGTTTTGAATTCTGGCTGTGAGCCCTTGTTCAGAGGGCTCCTGTTCTGTCACAGAGAGCTGCAGAGCTGAGAGGATTACCAGCATGGAGAGCTCCTTGAAGGCTGGTGAAGTGCAGTTGAAGAGATCTGGCTCCAGCCAGCCCTTCTCCTCATCACAGTGTCTGATGGCTGCACCTAAAACAAGGAGGAACGGCTTGTTGGAAATTCAGCACAGGAGACATGGCTGCCCCGCTGCATCCTCCCAGCAGGGACCCTCTGCACCACCTAATCCCAAAGAGAGGCACTGACAAGTGATGGGGAGTGCTTGTAAGACCCTGGGGCCACCATCCTGCTTTGCATCAGTGCAACCCATTCTACTCTTAGTTTGTAATACCTCAGCAAGCTGCTGCCATCCCCTCCTTCCAGGAGCTAGGTGCCTATGTGTGCTTTGGGGCTGCATCGCACCAGGCGCCATCACAAAAGACTGCAAAAAGGACTGACTTGGCAGGACCCAGGCTGGAAAAGCACAAGGGGACATGACTGTGTCCTTAGGTACATCTGACCCCAAGCTATGGAAGCCCAAGCAACTCTAGGTATCCCCCAGCTGACAGCCTACAATGCCTGCTGAAGTCCTGCTCTCTCTACAGGGCAAAGCCACCCTAGGAGCACAACAGCCCTGCTGTTGGGCTGGAAAACCAGCCCCTGAGATGAGCCCCTTCAGTCAAGGGGGACGGAGGAGTGGAATGGTGGACCCCAGTGTGGAGGATCCAGCAGTGTGGGTTCAGTATCTAGCGCCAGCCCCTAGTCCCTGGCTGGAGCCCAAGCACTTGTGTACAGCAAGGGAGTTTCCAAAACTCAGTGGGATGAGATGTTAACCACCACCAAAAACGCTGCTAAAGCAAACACGGAGAAAAGTGTTCTCAGCTGGGTGTGTCACCACAAACACTTTGAGCAAGAAAAACCAGGCAACCCCAGTGTACCCAGCAGGACTGTGGAGCAGGTCCTCCTGGAGACAGTATCAGGAGCCCACCCAGGTGCCTGTGGCTGGAAGAGGGCAGCAGGGGAGGGCAGGGAGAGGAAGATTAGAGCCGACTCCAGCTGCTGCTCAGAAAAGCCCCAGGGACAAGCGCATCCCCTTCCACCACCTCCAGCTCCTAGCAGTCCTTCCAGCCATCCTTCTCCCAGCTTCAGAAGCACAGGGACCAGTGCCATTGCAGCAGGGAGCAGGAAGAACAAGAAGTCTCCATACTGATTGCATTCTCCTGCACAGAATAGAGATTGACTCAGATGTAGATCTGGGCAGAATCTGACCCCCAGGTCCCTGTGGTGTCCCCTGCTAGCCAGGCAGAAAGGCCTTGTGCTGTGCCAGCCAATCAGTTCCTGCTCCCATCCTACCACCCCCCACTCAAATAGTTTCCCCTTCTTCCACCCCACAATCATTCCTCCCTGGCCTCACCACCCATTGTTCACCACCAGCTCCTTCCCTGCCCAGCCTAAGTGAGTGCCATCCGGGAGAGCAAGCATCCATCCCAGCCAGCAAGCAGAGCACAGACCTGCCTGGAGCCAACACTGCAGGCTCAGCACAGAGGGTGGCAAGGGCTGCATGCAGCTGCAGCTGAGCTTGTGCTGGTTCGCAAGCTGGGAGCAGGGAACACTGTGTAGGAGCGGTGAGACCAGGCAAAGCATTGGGAAGACACTTGGCAGCTCCAGAAGCAGTGGGGGAAGCACAGTGGGGTGTGCAGGGTGTCAGGCAGGGAGAGAAAAGTCGTGTGGTGCAACTCTTACAGCACAGGGAGAAGGAGATGGGAACAACCTTACCTGCACCCCTCAAGCCTGTGCACAGAGGGTGACAGAACCAGGGAAAGAAGCAACAACAGTTAGCAGCGGAACCTGCCTCCTCCGGGGGCGAACAGCTGGGGAAGGACAGGGTTTGTATTGTCCCCTGGGGCTCGCACTGCCCTACACTCCCAGACACCCTGATGACACCTTTTCTGTTACTGAGGACAGTTTTGCCTCCTCCATCTCAGGATGCTGACTCCTACCCAACATTCACCTGACAGCATACTCTGCCCCATTTCCTTTGCAGGGCACACAGGGATGGGGCTGGTGGAGCCACAGCAAGGCACTGTGGGTGCTATGCCAAGCCTGACCTCAGCCTCAAGCCTGGTGAACCCAAAAGCAGCAGGAAGAAGATGGGGACCAAGACTGAGGGAACAGCACAGCCCCATGGCTGGATGATGGGTCTTACACTCCATAGCTTTTACCCAACCCCAGTCCTATGGCCAGTACCCTCTGCTCTTCCCTAGGCTATGGCATTTTCTCTTCCAACTTCCTTCTCTCAAATTTCAAGCCCAGCTGAGTGGGACTGGGGTAGTGCAAGAACAGAGTGATATTGCCAGGGCTGCTGCAGGACAGCCGAGCTGCCCCCTCCCCTCTCCATCACATCCTCCACTCACCCAAGGAGCCTTTGGGACACAGCACTGCAGCCGAGAAGCCAAATTTGGTCTGGGGCCACCACACACCCGCCTTCAGGCTTTTGGGGCAGCCGTCATAGAGCACTGTGGAGACACACTGGTCACAGGGCCAGGCCACTGACACCAAGCCCCACGGCACCAGCTGCCCACACTCCTGTACCCACACTCACCCTCGCAGCCACTGGGCGTCACCTCAGCAAAAGGGCTGTCACAGCTGTTGCACTGGCGGCCAATGACCCCGGGCCGGCAGTGGCACTGGCCAATCTCCCTGTCACAGGAGCGTGAGGTGGAACCCACAGGGTAGCAGTCACAGGGCAGGCAGGTGTCACTGCCTCTGGGGCGATAGTGGAAGTCCTGGGAGGAGATGGGGACAGTCAGAGAGCCCACTGGGACAGCAGCTGAGGCTGGCTGGGGAACCCCTGGAGCCAGAAGAGGCCAATTTTCCTGATTTTCAAGCATCCCACTGCCCCCATCATCACCATGGTGGTGCAGGGCCAGGAAGGCTGTACAGAGGAGCTGAGCAGGGATCCAGCCCAGATTTGGGCACACAAAGCAGGGCCTGGGCAACTGCCAGGCTTTTGTGGGGGGACAAGGAACAGAATCAAGAACAAGCAGGGTTTCAGACAAGCCATGGTCCATATCCCCATTGGCACAGCTGTCCCTCACCTTGCAGTGGCACTGCCCGTTGGTTTTATTGCAGTCAGGGTCAAAGCCCTTGTTCACATCACAGTTACAGGGCCCACAGGTGGGATTTCCCCACCAGCCCTTCGGACACTGCTGGTCTATCCTAGGGAGAGAAATACCTTTGATATTACAACAGCTAAATTCCCCAGGCTTTGTTCTGCCACCAGTCCAACTACTCAGCAGCTCCAAGGAGGAAGGTGGCACTGAGAAGTCCCTGATTACATATCCAAGGATGAGAGGCCAGCATGGAGCCAGGCCCAAAGGCCATGGTCCTGCCCTGTATCTCACCTGTGCTCGCAGTACTGCCCAAAGAAGTTCCCAGTGCACTCGCACACGTAGCCCAGGCGTGAGCCTGGCTTGTGGCGACACACTGACTTGTTCTTGCAGGGGTTGAGGTGACACACATCCACACAGTCCCCTCCGTAGTACCCTGAGATGTGGACAGAGATCACCATGTAAAGCAAATACCTTCTTCTTGAGAGGGGTTGGAGTACCAAGAAGTGAATTCAGGGGGCTCAGGAGGGATTCTGAAAAACTGAAGAGTGTCTGACAGGGATGAGACTTGCCCAAGGCATGGAGAGAAGAGCAGTCACAGGCCAGGAGGGAGTCACACGGGGAGAGGAGAAGATAAGCAGGCACAAAGAGCAGAGGAGTAGCAGCGTGCTGGAGGTCCTACCTGGCCGGCAGACACAGGAGTAGCTCTGCCACTCATCCTTGCAGATGCTGTTGGCTGGGCAGGGGTTGGAGTCACAGGGGCTTGGTACACTGCAGCCAGTCTCCACCCGCAGGGCATGGCTGGGCTTGGGCAGCACGATCCCGGTGATGCTGTCACCCAGCCGCACACCCTGCAGTGCAGGTGACAAACTCACAGTGAAGCTAGGACAGACACATGAGGCTCCAGTTCTCCTCCATTCCACAAACCCCCAGTAGCAGCCGCTCCCCCATCCTCCCTATTTAATGCTACCCTATGACACCTCAGAGCCTTGAATGCCCAGAGGGAGAGTGACACCAGCAGGATGGATGCTGGCAGCAGTTGCGAGACTTGTGTTTCCAACTCTCCGTGTAAACAGATCCGCTGAAAAGGGAAAGCTCAGAGCAACAGACTCACCTGTATGCAGCCCCTCAGCCCATTCTGCACCTCGTCAGAGGCCAGGACTCCCCCCACATGCAGGTGTTTCACCTTCAGGCCATGCAGTTCATTTCCCACAACCACCGTGTCCTGCAGAAGGGAGCAACATGAGGCAATGGACACTAGCCTTGTCCCAGGCCTCTCAGACGGTGCAGAGGCACAGCTCCACCAGGTGCCAGGGTCTTAAAAAGCACCTACCTGGTAGAGCCCAAAGTCCAGGGTGAGGGTGATGATGTAGCGCGACTCTCGCCCACTGTGGACATCCCGCAACTCTAGCTGAAGGTCGTGCCATTTCCCATCACTGAGCTGTAGTTGGTCCAGGAGGAGGCTGGTGCTGCGCCCTGACCCCCTGCTCACCATGAAGGAGAGCAGGCCCCCAGCCAGCTGCAGAAAGGGAACAACAATGCCAGCAGTGAGCAAAGACCTCATCAACTCTGGCTGCTTCCATCCTACCCTCCATCAAAGCATGGGGAGAGAAATCCATCCTTGCTAAATGCCTCTCCCCTCAACAACCCTCTGCTTGGGATGGAGCCAGCAGGGAGAACAAGGTGCCCATGCTCTTCTGGGGCAGAGAGCAGCAGAGGCTGGGCCATGGTGCTGTGGTTGAGGCTGTGGCCATACCTGGCAGAGCAGGGTGGTGTACTGGCCTGCGTGGGCCTGCAGAAGCACTCCGTCCTGCTGGCGTGTCCGAAACGCCAGCCCCAGGTACCATGGCACTGAGATCTTCATGTCGGCCTTGAAGTCCCAGGTCAGGACACTGTTGCCCTGAAAATAGTGGGCATGGTGCATGGCTGGAAAGGAAAGTGGAGGTGAGAAGGGAAGGGCACTTCACAGGGAGCACCAGATGCAGGGACAGCAGTTAGTTCATCTCACATGGATCCATTACTCTGCTTCCACAGCAACCCCAGCACAGCCTTGCACATACCCACCCTGCTCGTGCCCAGCAGTGCCCACTCACTCACCATGGCGGCAGTCTTTGCCCCCAAAGCCAACAGGACAGAGGCAGGAGTAGGTCCCCCAGCTGACAGAGCAGGTGCCGCCATTCTTGCAGGGGCTGGAGTCACAGAATGTGTGCTTGGCATGACAACCTGAAGGTATCAAAGTCACCTGTATCAGCCTCAACCAGCTCACCACCTCCCAGCCCACATGGAAAGGCACCCCTGCCTGCTGGCCTTTTCCCTGGCTGTCAGAGGGGCAAGTCCTGCTGCTCGGTGTCTCCACACAGACCCTGTCTGCTCAGGGGTGAGGGTTAAGGCTGTTGGTGCTCCTTATGCCAGAACAAAGATACTGTAAAGCTGGACTGATGGTTTAACACCTCCCAGGTCAGCCAGCTCAGCAGGCCATGCACTTGGGATCAGGGGACATTCCCAAGAATATTAGCTGAGGTGGGCATTGGATCATTTAGGGGGATGGGACCTGAAGGCCTTGTTCTCCAGTGAGAATCTGCTCAGCTCCAGCTATGGTGCCCCCATACTGCTACAGCCCAGCAGCACTGCTGTGTGAGAAGGAGAAGCCTGTCCCTGGGCAGGGGCTGGCAGTGGCAGAGGCACTGGTACCTGCAACAGTTCCATTGTTGGCAATGTAGGAGGCCAGGTCGATGCGTTTGCTGTCGATGAATAGGTCTCTCATGCATCCCACAAAGTCCCGGTGAGTGATGGGGAAGTTTTCTGGCAGGTTGGGGACCCCTCCAAGGAGCAAGGGACCTGTGAGGTCCAGGGACCTGCAGAATCAGAAGCCCAGGGCTTTAAGAGGTACAGTGACCTCACACTAGCCCAGTCAGATCGCCCAATGCACAGGGCTGGGAAGCAGATATCCTCAGGGACAGGCACACATAGCCAAGGTCTAGATGTGAAGGCCTGGCTCCTCAGGAGACCACCTCTCCCCACCACAGCAGTTCCAAGGAACTCACTTTTTTGAGCTGGTCTGCACACCTTCTGCAGCACAGGAGTAGTTTCCAATCTCGCTGCCAAACTGCAGGGCCACTGAAGCATCACATTCATCTATTGTCAAGATGGCCACCTTGTCCTTGGAGGGGCCCTGCACCACCCCTAGGGTGCTGACCTTGGGCTGAAAGCAAATGAAAGGGTGTCAGCAGCACACATGCCCCAGACCCAAGCTCCCAAGGCTTCACACAACAGCAAGGAAAGGCCTGAGCACAGCCCAGGCTCAGTTGTGCCCCTGGAGGTATGAGCAATGCAGGAGAGAAACCTCCAGCTGAGCCCAGCAAGCAGCACCAGAGAGGCACATGGGCAAGGACACTGCATGCACAGCCTCCAAGTGAGGTCCCAAGTATCAGTCTGTCCCTGCATCCAGCTGTCTGTTCCATTGCATCCATCCCTAAGGGCTGAAAACGTCCTCTACCTTCTCTCCAGGGTCCCTGCCCTGGGACAGAGCCAGGGAACAGGAGAGCCAGAGCTGCTCACTTGTGGCGAGAGAGAGCCATGAGTGTTGGGGACAGCTGAGGCATACGTACCTTGTTGTAGTAGCGGAGCTGCAGTGTGTGCCACTGCCCATCACTCACACCCCCTGGCAGGTAGGGGCTCACTACCGTGCTGGACTCTCCTGAGGAGACAGGGATGGTAGCAGGCTGAGGGAAACCAGACAGCCTTCAGACGTTCCCACCCTTCCTAAGGCACCAAACCCACAGTGCTGCTGATGGACTTGTGAAGTCCACAGTGACACAACAGGGCAGAACAGCCGCAGAGACACCAGAAGGGTTTGTCCTGGTTTGTGCTCACAAATCACACTCTTAAGCTCAGGGAGAGTCCTGATACAGCTCATCCCCTGTGCTGTCCATTGATGCTCACCAACACTTCTTAACTCTGCTTTCCTTAGCACAGGTTCCATCCAGGGCAGTACTCTTCTTTCCCCACTCAGAACAGGCCTTCTCACAGATCCCATGACACAAATCCCACAACAGGCAGGGCCAAGTTGTACCTGTGGAGTATTTCAGCTGGACCTGCCCCTGGATGATCTCCACTGCCAGGAAGTCATGCCTCTCATTCAAACGCCCATTGTAAAGCAGAAGGCCACTGGGTTCCACAGTGCTGAACCTGGGACAGGGTACGAAGAAGGAGGACAGGGTGTGTGCAAGCAGCATGTGATGACCCCCCCTCTCTCCCATGGCATGCACCAGCATCCCAGCACAGGGACACTAAGATGTGAGCAAGGGGGCCTGGCATGGAGGCAGAAAGCTGGCAGCAGCAAAGAACAGAGGCACTGCAGGAAGGGATGAGCTGATGCCAGTGCAGATTCAGAGCCCTTTGGCTAAAGGTGCCAGGGCAGCCCCATGGGGATGCAAAGCCAGTAACACAGGGGTCTGGAGAACATCAGGCAGTTCTTGGATTGGCCCAGTGTGCTGTGCATAAGAGCCACCAGAGCAGGGCCAGGTGAACCTAGGATGATGGTGTGCAGTGGAGGAAAGAGAACTCACGACAGGGCAAGGGTGAGGTGGAAGCGCTGGCGCAGGCCCCGGAACATGATGAAGGATCGTGGTGGGAAGGAGCGTGTGGACACCTCGCAGAAGGGTGTCTCAAAGCCGCCTGCTGGGCATTGGCACTGGAAGCCACCGTCGGCGCTGTTGGTGCATGTGCCACCGTTGCGGCACATGCCAGGCACACACCGCCCCGCCTGACTGTCCACTTCACAGTTCTCGCCTGCAGAAGCAAGGCCACGGGCTTGGGACGCATACACAGCAGCCACCCATGTGCTCCTTGTCTTGGGAATGCATACCTCAGCCTGGATTCAGGACAGGGCAGCTGAGGGGAAGGAGACTGTGGAGCAGCTGAGGGCCAGTGAAGGATATGACACCCAAGTGTTCCCCAGAGTAGCCAGTGAGCTAGTAACCACTGCCAGCCTGGCATGAACCACTAGGCTGGATGGGATGCCAGGTCCAGCTGAAGGGGCAACTTTGGATCCAGTACAGCACGGGAATGCGAGAGGAGGCCACTGGCCACAGCTAATTCTAAGTCCTAAGAATGGAGAAGCAAGCCAGGGAAGTCCAGGTAATGCTGAGAGTACCTCCTTGGGCTCTGCCCCCACACAAACCTGGGACAGGCATCTCAGTCCTGTCTCTAGGGTGTGGGGACAGCCCAATGCCACTGAGCTCCTGTTAATAGCTATAGAACTATTACCCATGGTACCGGGAGCTTCCAAACACTACATGCAAGTGGGAGCAACATGGGGAACAACAAATACCCTGGCACCTCGCTGGCATGGGTAACAGGGATGCCCCATGCCATCCTAACAGTGTAGTCCAGGGCATCTGTCAACCTATTTCCCTGTGCTAGCTATCCCCACAGAACCCAAGGAACTGCTCAGCCGAAGTCCAACACCCCAGGCCCTGCTCCTGTTACTTGCTCCATGATACACAAGGAGGATGAGGAGACAGCATGAAGTAACAGGCAAATGAACTCATTAACCCTTCTGCTAATGGCTGTTCACGCTTCAAATGCCGTAGTTAATTACCACTGACTCTGCTTATCTCACCAGGAGCCACCTACAGAAGAGCTCCAGGCAGCCATCTGCTGCCATGCTCCCTCCACGCAGTGAGAGCAAGGCAGAGGATCCCTCCTCAGTGGCCAGAGGCCACCTCCCCTTATCCCCCAGCTGCCCGTTCTCCACAGCCTGTTGGGAACTTGTGGCAACAAGACACTGGCTGGACTGTGAATTCCCCTGCCACCACCCCCAGCTAGGACCAGATCTGCCTGGATCAGATCCTGCCTGGTGGGGCACCTAGGCCCAGTCTCCCCTTCTGTTCTGGGTGGGTTGCAGCTTAGCCACTGCACATGGGGCCAGTGTGGCTCCACACCTCTGCCAGACCAGCTGAAGACTGGCACAGCCTGAAACCAGCAGACGGTCCTGGAGCCCATCACCCTCCTAGCATGGTGCACAGCCAAGAAATCTCATGTGCCCCAGCCTAGCATAGTCTAGCTTAGTTCTCCTGCTCTGTGAGAAGGGGCGGAAAGTGATGGCCAGGGTCCCCAAGAGTCCTCCATGCCAACTCCCTACCAGACAGATTTCTATGGCAACCTCAGCCCTGCACATGCAGCACCATGGAAACACAGAGCTGGGAGCAGAGCTGGACGTCTCTAGGCACAGAGAGGCTCTCACACCCACTGCCCTGGTGGGGCACCCTACCATGATGACAGCAATGCCAAGGTCCCCACCCACCCCTCCCCCCAGGGCCCCAGCCCCAGCACTCACCGCTGAAGTGCTGGCGGCAAACGCAGGTGTATCCCCCCTCCTTGCGGGTGCAGATCCCTCCATTCAGGCAGGGGTTGGAGTAGCACAGGTTGATCTCCGTCTCGCAGTAGTCCCCAGTGAAGCCCTGGGGACAGCGGCACCGCAGGCCGGTGATGGGGTGGATGGGCCGAAAGAGGGTGGAGTGAGAGGCGATGAAGGGGGCAGAGCTGTCAAACTTGAGGACAGAGATACACTTCATGTAATTCTGGCAGGGCTCCCGCAGGCACACGTTGTCATCGAAGGGCAGCACCTCCAGCATGGAGGTGCCTATCAGCACCATGCGCTTCATGTACAGTTGCTCCTGCAGCTCCTCTGAGCTGAAGTAGCGCCCACTCCATGGTGCCAGGGCTGAGAAACTGACATTGAGTACCATGCCACCCACGTCTGTGTCATTCTGGATGTTGAAGATGAAGATGTCCTCCTTGGGTGTCTCAAGCACAGTGGCCACTCCTTCCAGAAAGGTGGACAGCAGTGGGGAGAGGAACCGTTCCTGCCACATATTCTCCAGCCGCACCGTAATGCTATTGGCCAGCATATCCTCTGTGATGATGATGACCCGCAGGACGCACTGAGCTGTCACGCTATGGATCCCATCTGTTGGAGGGAACAGGAGCACGCTGCAGGTCTCTGCCTGCTGCTTGGAGGGTCTCCTCCCTCCCAGCCCAGGGTAGAGCCCTGCACCCCAGTGTGGCCCCCAACAAGTCAGTCCTTGGTAAGGAAGCTTGGAGCCACAGGCCCAGAGAGCCACTGGGGATGGAGGGCAAGTGGCTGGTGTGGCTGCACCTTCTACCCCCGATCAGGCTCTCCACTGAAAGAACTCTCAGGTTTTCTCCTTGTCCTGGATCTCAGCAGCAAACAGCTCTCAGAAACAAAGGTGCTCAGGAAGAGAAGAAAGTCCCAGTAGGAGGTTTGGCAAACACAGAAGCTGATGCCAGGGCCTGGGGTGTTTTGCTTCCCTGCTGTGTCCTGTCTGCCTTCGCCTTGCTGCCTGTTCCTGTGCTCTCCCCGATTTCCTTCCTCTCTCCTCCAGGCTCTCCCAAGCTTTTGTGCTGGTCTCCCTGCTTCCCCCCCTTCTCACCATCTGCTCTGCATCTCTTCCTCTCTCAGCCCATCTCTGGTTTGTTTAATTCTCTTTAATCTCTATTTTCCTTGGAAACAAACTCCTTCCCTTTGGGATCCTGCACCACATAAGCAATCTTCCAAGCAGGAGCAGAGGAGCATGCAGGGACACTCGGGAGCATGCCTGCCTGCTCTCTCCCAGACCTTGGGAGAGCAGCAGCTCACCCACTGCACATGGGGTGCATTCCCAGCCAGCAGCTCAGGCTGCAAGGGGCACAGGCAGCACAGCACAGCCCAAATGGGCAGTGGTACAGCTTCCATCCTGGCAGATCTGTGATCATGGGCTCCTGTCTCACCCCACCTACCCAACTCCCAGAGACTCAAGGGATCCTGATACCCCAGGACACTCTAGCAGCTTTGGTGGGGGCAACCCGCTGGGAGAAGCCTGTCTGCTGATCCCCAGGAGGATGCCTCCTATAACCTGGTCCCCTCCTTTTGGGCATCCAGCACAGGCTCCAGCAGGCAGACCCAGACTTCAGCATGGCAGGGCAAGACTGTGCCAACCTTGGCGACCCCAGAAATGCTTGATGGGGCTCATCAAGAACCTCACTGCTCTTGAAATGAAACAATCCATCTTCCAGCTCATTGCTAGCACCCCAATGCTGGTACCCATGGGCATTAGCAGCACACAGCTGTCTCCTGTTGTTCCCATCTCCCACCCCACATTCACCTGAGAGCCTCAAACCCCCACATTTCCTAGGAAAACTGGCTCTCCATCATCATACCAAGACAACAGTTACATCAGCATATCTCAACAGTGACTCATGACTAATTCTGGATCCCAAGCCTTGCTGTTACCTCCCCTGTGTGCTTCACCTCCTCCAACCCAATGCAAGGAGGCACGAGGAGTACCAGGATTCCTGGCACCCCAGTCAGCCCCATCCCTGATGAGGATCAGGGGTGCAAATGCCAGCCACTCGTCCCTCATCCATGTCCCAGCTCCAAGCCTCACGTACAAAGCTGCCTTTATTGTTCTTCTCTTCCTATGGCTGCAGTGCTGCAAAGCCTTTTGATTTCCCTTAGCTCTATTTTAAGTTTGCAGTGCAGGAAGATTTACAAATTGAAACATCTCCCTTTCTTCCACCTCTCTCTTCTACTCTTCAGAAGGTGAAAGCTTTCTAGCAACCCTGTAAATTCCTGTGCAAGCAGCAGCCTGTGCACCAGGACTGGTGCTCTGGAGATAAGGCTGGCTCCAGGCTGGGGAAACAGCATGCCAGTACAGTCACCCAGGAGCTAATCTCTTGGAGAAAAGGGGGGTTGCTTCTCTCTGAAGTCAAACTGCTCCCACCCCATATGGAAGCAAGGTGACAAAGCACCTCTCTATGTGACACCCTGCCTGCTCTGGCACAGAGGGCAGCATGAGCAGCAGCAATTAAACCACTCCATTCAGCATCTGGTTGGACATGCCAGGGTATATCTAGATCTGTCTGGGCCCAGGGCAAGGAACTAGCAACATCACCTTCATTCGCCAAGGCACATTCTCTCTGCAAGAGGCTCATGGAGTGCTGAGACCACCCAGACCTTGGGTGGCAGGAGTGCAAGGAAAGCCACAAGTCACACTCGGTGTAAGATGCTCCCCAAGCCACCAGCGGCCTGGTAGCTCTCCCTGAGAAACCACCTGGTGAGACAGTACCCCAGGATGCCAATACTTTGACACCAGCTCTCTTCTCAGCACACAGCTGAGTCATGTCCCTACTCTCCCTTCCCTACCCCTCCCCTCCCCTCTCCTCTCCTCACAGCTGGCCTCTCTGGTCAAGGCAAGCATGAGCGCCCCAGGAGCCCAGCTCTCTTCCCTCTCCTCTCCACCTCATTGCTCACCTAGAAGCAGCCATAAGGCCTGGGGACAGCTCTTGCTCTCCCCAGGGGCTGCTCAGCATCCAGCAGATATCTGCCTAATTTATGGCTGTTATTAGGCCTTGGCTGACATGATGCTGAGGGCATCCTGGGGCAGGCTGGAGGCCAGTAATGCCTCACAGGAGCAAGGAGCCTGTGCCTGGGGAAGAAAGTGAATTGGGGGGAATGTGATGCCTTTGGCATTGCCCAGCCCACAGCAGGAAAGCCAAGCATCACTTTCCCAGTGCCCCACGGCAATGTGGAGCCAGGCCTGGCCCCACAGCCCTCCTCAGTAAGCCCCTCACTAAGACTGTCCCACCTCAACATCATACCCAAGGCTGCCTTCTCCTGCCACGCAGAGGGAAGCAGATGGTTAAGAGAATGACTCGCTGAAAATGGGGAAAGAAAAAAAAATAAAGCTACCAGAAGAAAGCCCAAAGCTGGCTGAAGGCACTGACCCCCCATGGGAGGCATTTTAATCACAAACGCTCAGCCTTTCTGATTAAATCCTGTGGTTGGAGAGCTGGTGCCTGGTGAATATTCATGCAGCAGAGTGAGGAGTCCTAGAAACACAGCTACAGGGAATGGAGCAAGGAAAAGTGACAAGGGGCTCTAACCCTTGTGCTGGACAGCATTGGGCCATTGTGTTTGCAATTCCAAGACTGACAATTGCCACCTTCAAAAGCAACAAAGCTAAAGAAGAGCTCCCTGTTCTCTTCTGAGTGGTAGAAACAGTGTTTAAGAGAGCAAAAGCCACCATTCTGACTGCAGTGGCCACCAGAGACAGCAAGGGTGCTCTGGGGACAGACAGGGTGACTTTCATGTCTGCAGATGAGGAACAATAAAACATTTCCAGACAGAAAAGTCAGGAAAAGAGACGGGTGTTGGTACAGTGAACATTCCTCACCGCTGCTGAAGGGCTTTGGCAGACCTCTCAATATTTTGATAACACTTTACCAGTTAAGAGACTGTGAAAGTAAATCAGGCTCCCATCACCTAGCACAAAAGATGAATGTCATTCTCCTGCAGCTGAGCCTCCACACTTGCCACCAAGCCCACAGAAACCAGATTGAAATGCTTTAAAGTCAACATGATGTCAGTCTCTTACACTGCCCCAATTTCACACTGCTGCTGGCCATGCACAGCCCCTCCATCCCACTGTCCTGCATCCTCAGCAGCCAAGAGCAGATTTTAGCAGCCAGAGGTGTCGACACACCTATGAGAAGCTGAGGTCAGTTTTGAGGCTATCAGCCCTGCTGGAAAGGCACTGGTTTTTGATGGCCCAAGTCTTCTGCCTCCTGCAACGGGCTGAGCTAAGAATACACGCAGCTCACAGGCAGGCAAAATTGCCCCTTGCCCTGTGTTTTAGGGGGATTCAGCCTCCCTCAAATGTATCATAAAGGCAGGGAAGCCACTCCCTCCTAAGCTGTTGACCCTTGGGGCACCCACGTAGGAGCTACTGCTGCCCTGCAGTAGCAGGAAGGTGCTCTGTCATGGCACAGTGTCCGGGGCAGACAATGCAGCCGAGTCTGAATGTCCTGGCTGTCAAGTCTGCAAACCTACCCTCCCCTGCACACAGTGACAGCATGGGGCCAGCAGAGCTGCCTGCTGGGCGGGGGGCTTCCAACAACAAAGACCGAAAAACCAAACTAGACTTCCATCTCCAAAGCCAATATAAAAGCCAACAAAAGGCGCATTTTCCAGTATCTCACTTCCCTCACCAGAGCAGCTCTTCCCCTTCGATCTTCTCCTCTCCTTCGTGAGCACACCTCTCCCATTCTCCGTTCCAGCTGGAAGATGACGACATTCTAATTGCAAGGGCCCCATTGCCACGAGGCAGCTCGATACAGGTCTTCAGGATGTGATTGTGTTCTGCTTTTGTGCAGGGTTAAGTGCGTGAGGAGACAGGGCTTGTAAAACATACTGGGGCAAAAGCTGGAACGGTCAAAACCACCCCCACCTCCAGCAATGGGCGTGTGTTAGCCTACAGCCGCTCTCAGCCAGCCCTGCGGCTACAATTAGCCCCCACAGAGCCCCAGCCCACTGCCAGGCTGGTGCTGCTCACGTACAGATGAGCCCTTGCTCCATCTTTTGAAAGAGATCCTCCTCTCACAGAATAAGGCAGATTGAGAGAGCTAAAAGGGAAGGCAGCTGGTAGCCGATGGCCAGTGGAACATCACAATTTAGAGTACAGCTCCCCAGGAACTCCTGGCAATTCAGCACTTGGTCCCCGCAGGGAGGGCTCTTGCCCTTCCCTCCTGCAGCCACTCCATGGTTCAGCAATGGACAGATGCCTCCATTTCAGATCATGCATCCACCAGCTAAGAAAGGCTAGTGGTGAAGGCGAAGCTCAGGCTCTGGGAGCTCTAGGTGCAAACCCTGCTTGCTCACAGGCAAGCCCCTAGGTCCATCTTTGTTCTGTCCTCAGCTGGGCTAGAGGGCACCCCAACACCTCACAAAGCCACCCATAGCTACAGCTAGCATCTGCATTTGGATACTCCAACAACATACACTATGCAAGAGTTCCAGGCATTGCATTCAGGTTTGTCACAGCTGTCCCCTGCAACATTAAGTTGGCTGCAGAAAGGTGGCACTAGGCTTTAGAAGCCACCCTGCAAAGCAAGTGTTGGCAAGTGCCACAGCCAGAATCCAGACTGAACTGTTTGCTACTAGCAGATGGGTGTTTAAGAGGGCTCCTTCTGCACTGAGTTTAATCCCTCCCTCCTGTGCAGAGCCGGGGAAGCAATCAGTCCCAGCAGAGAGAAGAGCCACCTGGGCTTGGGAGCAAAGCAGTGTACCAGCCCCTGGGCCAGCAGCCTGGCCATCCTGGGAACTGCCTCTTTCCTGGGCCAGCACCCTATGGCACACAACACGATCTGGCTGGCCACAGCACCTCCAAAGGTGCCTCACTAGCAGCCAGAAGTGATCTCTCAGCTCAGTAACAGTGCTTTGTTCTTGCACATCATTTCCAGCCTTGGCCCCTTTACAGAGTGCTGCTCAACAGCCTGCCTCCCATGGCAGCCTTCACACCACTCCAGTAGTACTCTCTGACTGGAATGGACTCACAATCCAAATCTCATTACTAGTCCCCAACCCAACCCCCAATGCACAATGGGCTGCCCCAGAGGGACATCTCAGAGCCCCTCAAAAATACCGTACTGAAGATTTAATGATTTTCACCCCCTACCTGTGACAGTCACCAGCATGGATGCCACAAGCGGACGGTTGTTGTCTAGCTTACGGCTCAGCCTCAGCTCCCCGCTTGATTGATTTACAATCAACAAGTGTAGCTCATTTCCCCGCTCAAAGGTGTAGAAGAGGCGGTCAGATGCATCTGGGTCGTATGCTGGGACCTTCCCTATGACCCCTGAGGGGAAGGTGTTAGACTTATTGGACACGTAGTTATTGAACAGGATTTGGAAGTTCTTCAGAACAGGGCTGTTGTCATTCTGGTCAATGAGTTTGATATGGACGGTAGCTCTGCTGACCAGAGGGGCAGAGGTGGCCTGCACTACAATCACATATTCAGATTTTGTCTCATAATCCAAGTCTATCAAGGCTGTGAGCTCCCCAGAAAAGATATCCATCTGGAATAGCTCAGGGATGTTGCCTTCCACAATTTGGTACATGATCTGGGCATTGGGTCCCTCATCTGGGTCAACAGCTGTGATTTGGGCCACCACAGAGCCGACAATGCTGTTCTCCTTAACCAGGACCTCAAACTCTTCAGCAGGAAAGACAGGGGCATTGTCATTCACATCCTGAATGGTAACCTGGATGTGGACAGGAGTTCGCTGAGGAGGGATGCCCCTGTCCACAGCATAGGCAGTCAGTTCATAGACAGGAACGTTCTCGCGGTCCAGCCTGCGCACAGTGCGAATGATCCCTGAGGTGGGCTCTATGGTGAAGTCCCCATCCCCATCCTCCCCATTCTGGAAGGTGTACTGCACTCGCCCATTGGTGTGGGCATCCCGGTCGGTGGCAGAGATCTGGAGCACACTGGTGAAGGGAGGTGCATCCTCAGAGATTATGCCCTGGAAATGAGGGCTGACAAACTGGGGGGCATTGTCATTAACGTCATTCACCATGATTTCAACATATGTGGTATCCGCCTTCTGGGGGATCCCATTGTCCTTAGCAGTGATAGCCAATGTATATGTGACCTGGTCTTCATAGTCCAGTTCTGCCTGGAGAGAGATGGCCCCAGAGTCTGGATCAATACGAAACTGAGGGACATTGTCTTCCAGGTAGTACGTGATGCGGGCATTTTCCCCCACATCATCATCAGTGGCACTGATCACCACCACGGTGCTGCCCACAGGCCGGTCCTCGTTGATGCTCACGGAGTAGTGTGCACTCTGGAACACAGGCCGGTGTGTGTTGGCATCAGTGATGTTGATGTGAACATGGCAGTTGTCACGCAGGGTGCGATCAGAGGCTGTCACGGTAAGCACATAGCGCCTCTCCTGCTTGTAGTCCAGTGGCAGAGACAGAGTGATGAGCCCCAGCCCACCTTGCGTGCTGATGGAGAAGCGGTTCCGTGTGTTGCCTCCTGTGATCTGGTATGTGATGGCACTATTCACATCCCGGTCGACCGCTGTGACACTGAGGACGCTGGTCCCCACAGCTGCATCCTCGTTCAGGCGGATGAAGTATTCCTTCTGGGTGAACTCAGGACGGTTGTCGTTGACATCCATGACAGTAATGGTGACGCTGGCCGAGGTGGATAAAGATGGAGAGCCATGGTCACGAGCCTCTACCCCAAAAAAATAGTGCTCAACTGACTCCCGGTCCAAGGGCCCACTGACTGTGATCCACCCTGTGGCACTGTTCACCACAAAGGGTGTGTCAGCTGAGACCCCTGTCAGTGTGTATTCCAGGCGCGAGTTCTCACCATAGTCTGCATCCACGGCCTGGATGCGGATGACAGAGTGACCAAGGGGAGCATTCTCCAGGACGGAGATTTGAAAAGGGGTGCTGACAAAAATGGGGGCATGGTCATTGATGTCCACCACCTGGATGCTCGCCATGCCAGTGTTGTTAGAAAGAGGAGGACGCCCTGCATCCTGAGCCCGAATCCTCAGGGCATACTCCCGCTCCACCTCAAAATCCAGGGGGGCCACCACCTGTATTTCCCCAGTAACACTGTCAATGGAGAAGTGGCCCCGACTGTTCCCACTGATGATGTTGTAGTGCACCATCGCGTTGTTGTCCTTGTCCAGGTCTGTGGCAGTGACACGCAGGATCTCAGTGTGGGGCCGTATGTCCTCCCTCACTTGGACAATGTAGCGCTTCTCGCTGAACTGAGGGATGTTGTCGTTCTCATCAAGGACCGTGATGTGGACCTTGACAGTGGCGGAGCGGGGCCCTGGCTCCCTGCCCTGGTCATTGGCTTCCACCACCAGGGAGTACTTCTCCATCTTCTCCCTGTCCACTGGCCCGCTGGTGGTGATGAGGCCGGAGCGGGGATCAATCTCAAAGACGTCATAGGCAGCCCGTTCATTGACAAAGCGGTAGCGGATGTTAGCATTGGGCAAGGAGTCAACGTCGGTGGCCCGCAGCTGCAGAATGGGGTATCCCTCCTCAACGTTCTCCCGGATTGTCTCTCGGTACTCACCCTGCTCGAAGACGGGGTCGTGGTCGTTGCGGTCAGCCACAGTGATGGCCACCATGGTAGTGGCGGAGAGCCGCGGTGCCCCGTGGTCAGTGGCCGTCACTCGGAAGTAGTGCAGGTCCATACTCTCGCGGTCCAGGGCCTGGGTGGTGGAGATGAGCCCGGCCCGCGGGTCGATGCTGAACAGATCCCGCGAGCGGCTGTTCATCAGCGCGTCCATGGAGTACACCAGCCGCCCCGCCTCGCCCCCGTCGGGGTCCTGGGCCGCCACGGCCACCACCGCCGTCCCCGCCGGCTGGTTCTCCGCCACCTCTGCCTGGTAGTTGTACTGGGGGAACAGCGGGTGGCGGTTTAGGGCTGCGCGCCGGCCCCGCCGCCCCGGGGCCGGCGCCGGGANCATGGCTCCTGCCGCCCCGCCCCGCTGCGTCCCCGCCCGCCCTGCGCCGCCATCTTGGTCGCGGGCGAGCGGGCTGTGGTGGGAGCGCTGTGCCGCGAGGACTCTGGGCGCTCTGCGGAACACGCGGTCCCTGGGCCGGCGGCACCGGGCACTGCGGGGTAGTCGCTGCCGGCCCTGGAGCGGGGTGTACCCCCCGCGGGCTTCAGCGCTGCCGGCCAGGTCTTTGCGAGGGGCTGCACCGGTCGGTCCCGGGATACAGGCTCCGGGAGCCTCCCTGCCAAAACCGCTGGGCCCGCGGACTACGGTACACCGTGATACCGTGCACACAACACGCACCTGCTGAGCCCACCGACCCGCTGCTGCGGCACTGCCGGTGCATAAGGTGCCAGACCGGTCCCCGTGCCACCGCCAGAGTCGCCGCCAGGGCCAAGGCTCTGCCCCCGTGCCCGAGGAGAGCCCTCAGGAACAGCTGCCCTGCCGCCGACACAAAGGGCAAGGCAGGAGAGTACTAGCAGGAGGCACTGTCATGCCTTGGCAACCCCACGGGCCCCCTCCATTCCCCCATGCCCATCTGGAAGCAGCACCGCGTTGGGCATCTGCAAGGATGGGTTTTACTGTGTGAATGAGATGGATTTCCCTTACATCCTGCTCGTCCAGACGGTGCAAGTGGTGTCACAGCCCTTGCCACCCGATTCCCCACCCATGGGCACCTGAGTGCGTGACACAAATTTAGCTATCCCACTCTGCTTCCCCGACAGACCGCAGCTGCCAACACCCACAAGGTGTGCCATCATCACCAGAGGGAAAGTTGCAGATTCTGCTTCCTGCATCCCTGATATAAAAAACAAAAACAAAAAAAACCCAACAAAAAACCCCCAACCCTACATTTTTCCACAGAAAATTCAATTTGAGGCCCTTGCATTATGGTGATTCACCAATGCATCAGCCTTGTAATTTAGTTGTTGGTTTGATTCAGCCAACTAATATCCTAATCCACTGGAGCTCGTTAACAGGTTTAGGATTAACAGGGTTTGGGTCCTCATTAGTGTTTTACATGCCATGGTAGAGAGACATCTTTGGCCCTGTCCTGCTGAAGGAGAGGGCACACTGGGGCAAATGCTAGGGAAGAAAGAACTGTGTCAGGAAGGAAAATAGAGCAAATCTGGGAGAGTGTGGGAGTTTAGGATGGGGTAGGAAAGGGCAGGGCATACATGGGACATGTGCCTCCATCCACATCCCAGCTCCAAAGGGGCTGCAAGAGCCTCCTGTGCTGCTGTGCTGGATGGACTGTTATTCAGGATGTGTAGGCTGCAGAGCAGGAGGACCTCCATATCCACACCACAGCCAGGCTAGACATCGCTGGCAGCCCTTGTCTGGGCCGTGCACAGCTTCCAAAACAAACTCAAAAATTACCAGTGGAATGGATTCACTCTGGAGGTGGTGCTCCACTGCTCAGCTGCCACCTCCCAGCACTGCAGGAGCCATGCTCACTCTCCAACGTATTCCCAACCCAAAGGAAACAACACAAGGCTGTGCAAAGTCCCACCACCCCTTTGCAGACGTTCAAGTGGCTGCTTGGGAGCTGCACACTGCTTTGGACAGCACAGGTCATCTGCACAGCAAAGAGGGGTCACAGGAGATGGGTTGGCCCCATGGCACAGCAGGTCTGGGGACCTCAAAGGGGTGTAGCTGCCACTGTCCTGGTGGTGCCATCTGCTCCAGCTGTGGCTAGGGCCATGGCATCCCACATGCTACTGCCACAGTGTTGAATCCTGATATCACCAGTGCTTTGCTTCTCTGCTCCATTTTCCAGCGCTCCCCCACTAGCCGTGGCCACTACCAGCTCTCACCCAGCTTTGGTTCCACCAATGGTGACAGATGATCCCCTAGCAATTACTGTTAGCGTAAAGGAGGGGGTGAGAAGAGCACACACTGCCTACTCAACAGAGGTTTGACAGCAAGCAGGCTCCCATTCCTAAGGTGGAAACCAAGGAAACACAACATGGAGTCTGCAGCACACCCAGAATGTCCCCAAACCACTGGCTAGCCTCATGCAGGGCTTGTAATTCCCTCCCATCACTATCACCCCCCTGCAGAAGCCAAGGCCTGGCCACTGCTGGGGAAGCCACAGGGTGAGCAGAGTAGGTAGGGCTTGTCCTTGCCCTGTTGTTTGTGCTGAGCACGTGTTTTAAGACCATGATGGGAAATACCAGGCAGGCCCTAAAGTAGTGGCCAGGGCAGCTCAGGATGGGCAAGAGAGAAGTTCCCCTGGTGCTTACACAATGCTCAGGGCTGACACACAGTGAATGTGGATGTCTAGGTCCCTGGAGAAGCCAATATGTTAATTTATGAACTCCACAGGATGGGTAATCTGCTGTGAGTAACTCCTCAACCACCACATAACACCTCTGCCTTGGGTGGTCCAGCACCAACAGGGCTATGGCCATACCAGCCATGGGCATACTGTGCTCTTGGGGGATTTACATTCTCCCCTACAGACCCTTAAGCATCCACTTGAGCCTTCCTAGTTCCATTAGGATAATGCCAGAGCAGCCCTGGCCCTGCACACAGCTCACCCAAGAAACCTCATTTAACATAGGGCAGCTCATCACTCACATGCAACAGGAACATGCTGGCTGGATCATACATCACACCTCCTCAAACTGGGGATGTGCCATCAGGAAACCAAATCAGGAGAGAGGCAATACTTTTTAAAAGCAATGAAGGCTTTCAAGTTTATTTGTTCCAATTACCCAGCTGACAGCTCAGGGGAGGAGGAGAAAATTATCAGGGTATTACTGTCACAAAATAGTTGTAATTGAATCTTCTAGACAATAAAGCAGAAGCGCAGGTCACAGGCAACATATTACTCTCCCCTGCGCCAGCCCCCCAATACCCCTCACTGTTGCACCACAATATAAACACCAATACAAGGAGACACTGCTCCTGTATATAACTGCACCTTATTACAGCAAACAATCTTGAGTGTCTTACCTACCTGGAGGGCAGGACCTGCTGAGCAGGCTGGGGACAGTGACTTTACATGCTGCAGTTTGATTCCCTGTGATGTGGGAAGGCTTTTCCTGGGCAGCAGGTGCATCTCTCCTGCTGAATCCCACAGCCAGCTGCCCCTCCAGCTCTTCCAGCCCTTGGCTGTGGTGGCAGCAGGGTGGTGGGACAGAGGTGGTTATGCTACTGTGCAGCTGGGATAGGGTGAGCAACCCCATGGACAGCAATGGCTTGGGGATGCGAATGGGAGCCACCAGTTCTGCAGTCTGGGCTCCTGGCAAGCAGAGACACAGGTCCTGTCACTGCTGGGTTTGCCTGGCACAGCAAAGCCTGTGCTGCACCACTGAGGGCAAGTGCCAGATGAACGTCTCACCACAGCAGCAGGTCGTGGGCCAACAAGAAGCCTCAGCTGCACTTGGAAGCAAGCCAATGTTGGCTCAGGGGAACATGCAATCATGTGCTGCACAGAGCAATGAGGCACAAAAGAGCCAGCATGGGGGACACACCAATGAGCACTGGCAGCCCTTACTTGCCACTATTGACCCCAGGTGTGCAAATTGCACACTTCAAGGCCACACGCCTGGGGACTTCGGAGACACAGGTCAAAGAGGCAGGAGCTGGGACAATCCCAGCCCTGATTCTGCAGGTAGCTGTGTTTGATGCCATCCCTATGTTTGGTATGGCACAGCTTGCACCTGGCATTTACACCCCTGCCCTGGCAGGGCTGTGCCCATGGCCTGGCTGGCTCCCTTGGCACAGAGCCAGGAGCAGAGAGCAACTTCCCGCTGCCAACATAGTGCTCTGCTCAGTGCCTGCTGTCCTCCCACCGCAGACCCCCTGCCATCCCAAGCACCTCAGAGCTGAGCTGCAGGCATGGGCTGAGGTTTGGGAGCACACATCCACAGCCAAAGTGCAGTTCATTACACTCGATACAGACCATTAAACCCTTCCTTGCCCAGGCTCGCTGCATTGGCAACTCCACCGGGAGCCAGCTGAGGTTGTGCGAACCTTATGGGAAGTGAAATGAGTCCAGCTCTGCCAAACCCTTAATGTGGGGCAGGGATGCTGAAAAGGCCCCAGGAATGACGGCTGTGCCCCTAGCAAGGGCTGCTGCCCTCCACCCTTCCTTGTCAGCCAGCAATGTGGTAGAAAAAGACAAGGCAAGAAACTGAATGAGGGAAAACTACTGCATTACGCCCATTTGGAGATCAGCACCCACTGCTTTGCTTCTGTGGGCAGCAGGCACCCAACCACCCCTGATGTTTTGGTGCCCCCACAACAGGATTGGGCAGGCAGGGCTACACTCATAGAAGTCCAGTTTAAGACATTTTTATTCTTCTGCAGGTTACAGTTAGTGTTTAAGAAAATACAGGATCCCTTTGGACATTCATACATTTTTACAGGGGAAAAAATGTTTCTCTACGAGGGTGGTTATTAAGCTTGGGTATTCCCAGGCTGACTTCCTTGCCCCCCTTCTGCCAGCTTGTGTCATCCCCTCAAGCTAACAAAAAACAAAAAAACCCAACCAAAACCAACCAGCCAACCAACCAACCAACCCCACAAAAAAAAAGTAAATACAGTACCCAGTATTTCCAGTTTCACAGCTCCCACACTGGCTACTGCACAAGAAAGACCTGGGACAGAGAGTCACTACACTGTGCACACAAATATCTAAGAGACCCATGTTAGTATGTGTGACTATCTGGACCGGGGAAGCAAGTTAATCCTGTTTGCTAGAAACCTAAAGGAAATAAAAATAAGGGTTCCCCACAATTAGCGTAGTCACAAACAGCTACTGGACACTATGCTCACACTGCCTCTGAGTGCTGCCATGGGGACAGGGAGGGCAGCAAGGCAGAGCTACTATGAAGCTCAATGCAAGAAATGCACGCACTTCACGAACAGAGCGCACCTGCCCAAGGGCAGCCCTCTCGGCTTGAGGCAATGCTGCAACAGAGGTGGCAAGTGGCAGCTTCACTTGGCAGGTCTTTGTGCTGTGTCTGGCCAAAGGCTTCCAAAGGGTAGGGAAGAGCCACTTCCCACATGGCTCTTCTTTCTAGGCTGCCACAGTGTGCAAGAAATTCAGATTTAAACATCACTATAGAAAGCAGATTGAAAAGTAGCTGCTGGGGTAAGACCTCCATGAACCAAGGTGGGCTGCTGCCCAGAGGCAAAGCTGAAGGCTAGGAGGGAGTGAAAGGCTCACTAGACAAGGCATTAGACAGCGAGCAGCTACTTCCCCTTGGCAGGGCTGCAGCACATTGGCACTAGCAGCAGGAAACAAAACAGATGTTACAAAAGCTGCTTCCAAGCACCAGCGGACTCCACTTGGTCACTGCAGGGAGAGAGACGCACATGAAAAAGAAGTGATACTCTAAGGCAAAGGCCTTTCTCTTCAGGACCTCAGGACACCAGTGCAGCTAAACATCCCCCTGTTCTGGCTGCTAAGCTCCCACAAGCTCTCTGCCCTTTCCATTAACACCAGCTGCCCAAATAGCTCCTGCTGAGTCTTGCAGGCAAACCACGCACCAGTGCCTACCCTGCTATGCCTGCCCCAGGCATCTGGCCCCAGGGGCACCCCACACCCTCTCTGCCACTGGTGCTTCCAAAGGGCCAATGAATGCTGCCCCAACCTTAGGCCTCACACAGAGGGATATAAGGTATGAGCTGTACTGGGAGGGAATGGGGAAAAAGTGTCAACAAAAGACATAGTCGATCCAAGTGGTTCAAACTCCAGTCCAAGCTGAGGAGCATTAGCTGGTACCAGAAGAGATTTCTGGAAACTCCTTATAAATCTCCAAGATGATCAGTTTCTCCATCTGGCACTGCTGGTCCTCCTCCTCCTCACCCAGGATGCGCTGCAGGATGCCCTGCAGGTCAGCGAGGCGGTGCTGGTGCTGCAGATAGGGCGTGGAACGGATGATAGCATGCATCAGGGACAGATACTCCATCCTCAGCTGCCAAGTGGGAGGGGAGACAAACCACAGAGCATAGTGAAAGATCTGAAGTGAGATAAACAAGCATGCCAGCCTCCATTACAGCATGAGCACAGGAACAGCTGTTGCTGCTGCACCATCAACCAGAGCACAATTCCAGAGGCATCTGCTTTTCCTTAAGTATCATTAGTAACTATGGAAAACTCCGTTTTTCCCACAGCAAGAGTGCTGCTCCTCTCCTGGCCTTGAACATGTGCACATCCCCTGCCTCTTGTAACACCAAACAGGAGAGATTCTTCCTACTACTACTCAGAGAGGGTCTCTCTTCCCAAAGGTCCCTGGTCAGAAGTGTGCAGACCACCAGAAGCCTGGCAGATCTTTCTTCAAATATGCTGGTATGCTGGTCAGGATAAATCCTCCCTTCCTCCTCATCTCCCAAGATTGATTTAAGCACCCAGAAATGTTGTGCCCACCCCAGAACTCCACTCTTGCCTGCACCACGAGGGGCCAGGAAAAACACAATTGCTTTGGGACTGTGCTCCCTTCCCCAGTACCCATGGGTTACTGTGAGCACCTTGTCTCCAGGGGAGAGATCGGCAATCTGCCGCACCAGGATGTCTATCAGGACCATCATGTCTGTGTGATAGAAGATGCTGGCTGTATCCTTGCTGGCAAAGATGTCCTGCAGAAACTTCAGCACTGAGTGTTGTGGCTGAGGCTGATGCTTGAAGATGCAAACTGGATCATCTACGGGAGGCAGAGAGACTGTGCTGAGCCACATGCTCCCCATTGCCCCTCTGCTCCATCTTCAGTGCACTTCTCTTCATTAGTCCCTTTGGAGAGGAGGCTGCCCTGCCCTTGGCTAGCCACTCCCTGCCCATGGATAGCATTTGTGCCCAAAGACCTCAGTGCCTTGCACATTGGTGTGTAATCAGGATGGCAGCTCTGCAGGCTACCAAGATGATACCAAACTCATTATGATTAGCATTAATCACTGTTTATGTTTCACTGACCATCCCAGGTGAGAGTGCATTAGCACATCACCTCTCAGTATCTACTGTTTTTGCTCAACAGCCACAACTCATTTTCTCCCTTGTTTATTAAGAGGGGTCCAATAACCCCTCTGAAAGCCCATCAGAGCCTGTACCAAAGCTTTCACCAGAGACCAGGCTAGTACTGTCCCAGAGACAAGGAAAGAAACACTTCCAAGTTTAAATGAGCCACCACATCCTGTTCTCTTGCAAAACAAATCCCTGCAGACTCCAAGAGGGGCTCTGGGCCATGGCAGCTCCCCCAGCAGTTGTCAGGAAGGTGGGCAAAAGAGAAGCATCTTCATTAGGTTGTGGCCCCCCCCTCTTTCTTCTCCCAGCTCCTCACTGTAACGTGATCTCTGCAGGGAATCTGGCAGGAAAAGGGCTAAAACAAAAGCTTTGGGAGGAGGCCAGACAGAAGAGCACCAAGGTACCTGCTGCCCTCAAGCTGATAGAGTGTGCAGATGGTGATTTGCAGCTCCAAAGAGAACTAAAGCCAGAGTAAGATGAGCTGCATGCATCACAGGATAGGCTATTTCTAGCAACTCAGCAAAATGAGTTCTCTCAGGCAGCAAAAGCCCCGGTGCTCCAGAAGGTATTAGAAAGCACAATAGTGGCGTGCAGCACAGGCTGAAAGACCTGGCACCGCTTTTCCTGCAGAGATCTCCAGTGTTCCAGCAATCTGCTCTGCAACAGCTCTACAAGTACAATGGATTTCACTCCTTGCCTGAAGCAGACACAACGCTAACCCTCTGCTGGCAATTCAGAAATGGAAAGTTCCACTCTAAGCAGTGTTTCAGAAGACAAAAGCTCCCTCTGCATCTGTCCCCCAGGGCAGATGTTGGCCAGCACGAGCAGAGGTTTGTATGCCAGCACACACTGAGTCCTCAGCCTGTCCAAGGACACAAATGGCCCAGGACCAGCTTTCCTCCCAGACAAGAGCTTGCCCATGGCAGCTGGTCCCGTGCTCTGAGATGGAGCTGATCTGACCTAGAAGTATGGAAACGGCAGCTGCTTCTCTCTCCCTAGATGCCATTAGCCAATTACCTTATTCCTTGTGCAGCTTTATCAGCAATGCAGACTATCATCCTCACAAACTCACCCAGAAGCAGCACAGCACAGCCTGAGCTGACATCTCCTCAGCTACCTGCATCCCTGACATCCTATCCCATAACAAACATGGGGCTTGTCTCCCCAAGCATCTATGGGCACCCCCTGTCAGGCATGAAACAGTGCCACACACACTCACCTCCTCTGTTCAGCAGCAGCAGCAGCTTCTCTGTGAAAGTCTTGATGTTGGAGTGCTTGCTTATTGTAGTCATGATCACACTGTGTTCTGGGACTAAGGAAGAAAGCTGTTTAGCATCTCCCTTTGTCTCCTAAGACCATGGCGATAAAAACACATAATGGGTGGCTCTTATTTCACATCAGTACTCTGGGGAGCTTTGGGGAACCACAGTCTATCAGAGCTAAAAAAAGTTTCAGGCCACAGAGTAGGTTGCCAGGGAGAGAGAAGGTTAAATAAATCTGGAAACAGCGCATGAAACACTTGGGACTTGGTGCTTTCTCCGTCTATCTGATTCATGTGTGGGTTCTCACCTTGCCAGCCGAACACTGGGAAAATATCTTGCAAAGGCTTTATGTTGTCAAACATTAGCTCTGCTCACAACCCTCTGCAGCCAAGGGTTCCGTTCTTTGGTACTTTCTTACTCCCTATCAGCAGTACCCTTCTGGAACTTAGAGTCTTACAAGTTCTCTTAAGAAGGGTCCTGGGAGCATCCCAGAAGAAGAAAGTTTTTTTCCCAGAACTCAGCACTGTGCTGTGGAAGGGTACAGGCTGAAGACTCCCAGGAACTGTCTCCTTGCCTGCTCTGGGAGTGATTTGCTGTAAAATACATATACCCTATCTTTTTTTGTGTGTGTGTGCACACTCAATCACATAAATAGTACAGTGTGGCTATTTCTGTGGCCTGTAATATTTCACAGGTTGCAAAGTGTTTCAGCATCCTGAAGGGTGTCAATATAATTAGGCATTTAGGAGAGTTTTTGAACTAATACTGCATCATTGAACCGCATGACAAGTGAATCTTGCAGACATAGGGATAAAAAATTCACCAGTAAGCAATGTGAACATCATTTAACATGTTCTTGGCATCAGAGAACAAGTCACTGCTCTTGGCTGTGCCCCACATGAGCAAGAATCCCCAGAAACACACCGCCTGGTACGCCTTACTGCCTAATTACTGCAGCCAGCAAGGCTCTGGGTAAGTGTGGGAAGGAATAATGAATGAAAGCAGCAGAGATATACTTAATCATTCTCTGTGCAATCAACTTTCACATGAAATTAGAAATTTATGCATAAATTTTAATAGCACAACCTAAAATAACAGGTAAATTACTGGACATATTATTGCTGCTTTATCCTCCCCTCTCTCCAAAAAAATCAAGGATACTGTTATGAAGCAGATCAAGGGTAAGTAATTAACTAAAGACTATTGGAGCGACAGGAGACTGGGTTAAGGAATGGCCTCTCTTAGCAGGACCTGGAACTGTGCTCCAATCTTCCAACAGGCTTCAAAATGTGCAGAGAGAGGGAAGGAAGATGCTCTTCCCTAAGGACCTGATCTGTTGTCTGTCCTCATGGAGCTCAGCAGAGCAGGGAGGACAGAGAACAAGGGAAAACAGGGCAGAGCACAGCTCAGGCCAATGCTGAAGGGCCTGGCCTCAACAACTTGGCACTGAATGAGCTTCAGGCAGTGTGGACAGGGAAGCAGAAGCTTTGCCAAGACCTGCAGAAGGCAGAGGACTTTTGTTCTGAATTGGTATCAAGAAATGCCCACTGAAGCATCTTCTCTCCCAAGTCACCTGTACCTATAAATTAACCCCATTCATGCTCTGCGAGTACAGCCCAACAACTCTTTTGACTGGGCACCATGGACACCCAGTGACAAATCCACTGAGCTGCCCAGAGCTGCTGGGCAGGGGTTCTCAGACTATTTTTCCCTCTAGGGTTTTTCACCATATTTAAACATTGTGTAATATGGTGCCAGAGACTAGGAGAGCTGGTTGGTGATTATAGCACCATCAAGACCCAGTGAGATTCTCCCTCCCCATTTTTCACACTCATTCCAGACCACTGAAATCCTGCCAAGGCAGAGCAGCACCAGTTTAACCTGGAATGTGGAGATTGAAGGCCAGAAGGATGTTGACAAATAAGTCAGGCAGCTGGTCAGTGGTGTCCGAGGGCAGTCCATCCTCAATCACATCCAGCAGGAACTGCACAAACTGAGAGTTGAGATGTTCTGCACAAGGAGAAAGGGGCATTTACAGCACAGTAAAAATAAATCAAGCAACAAGGGACCATCCAAGCCATTTCTCTGTTCTTTTATGCTTAGAAATCATTAGTGGAGTGCTAGTATCAGCTTCCAGGGAATAAAGGGTTCTTCAAGTGGCCTGGACAGACCACTGAAACATCTTTGTGTTAGACAAAGTGCAGGGGATTGCTGAAATTTGATACCCCAACTAGCAATTTTTTTTGAGTAAACGAACCACCAAATCCTGCTCTAGCTGTTGCAGAATGAATGCCACCAGTGAATGCTTCAAGGTAGGAAGAGACTGGTATTCTTGGCCACTGGTTTAATTAATCTCTTTTAAAAAACCCCTAATAATCTAGATCATTAGTAATAACCCAGTTTTCAATTCAGCCATTAGGAAAGCTCAGGAGCTCATGCAAATAAGTCCACTTGCAGGAAATTCACTGCCAGGGTTACACAAGGAAAGAAAAACAGAAAGTGTAGAGGCTCATTCCAGTCTCTACTGCACCAGTTTAAATCTCATACAGGTTTACTCAGTGTTAAGGTAAAGCTGCTGACAAGATACTTATAAAAATCTCTGCTGCATTTCTAGGAAAATTAAACCCAGAATTTCCCAAATACAACACAGCCTTGGGAAGAAGTAGGCAGGGCTTTCTGGCTGAAATGAAAGGACAGAGGCTAAACCAGGGAGAATATTTGCACTCTATTATTGACTGCAATACCCTTAATCATCTCCACTTTCTCTAAGAGCCTGAACTACAGACGACCACACTATCCTGCTATAAGAAAGACCAGAAAGAGGCCACATTATGCAGCTGACAGCCGTAGTGGGTGTTTGTGCAGAGATCTGGGATCTCAGCCTCAACAGCAGACAGCCTCCAAAGCAAGTAAGAGGTGAGTGCTTTCACACAGGACAGAGGTAAAACAAAATGCCACACAGTCACAGGGATGGGTAAATCCATGTCACCTGCAGCATGGTGTTCAGTCCTCCACTGCTCTAACCCAGATTTATGCTGCTCTTTGGAAATCTGGCATCTCAGCCCAGTGCTTCAGCTGCCAGGCTCTATTGATAAAGAACAGACCCTACTCTTGCTGGGCCTTCCACTGAGCTGTCCCCCACCTTGACCATCAGGAAAAGTCCCTTCCCCATGTCTGCCAGCATGCCCCAGACATCCCACCCCCTGCTCTGCAATGAGCACAACCCACTCTTACCATAGTGGTGATATGGCAGGGGCTCCCCCATGGAGAACATCATGGCCAGCACCAGTGCAGAGTAACACATCTTTTGATGATCTGCAAGACAAAGGTCCTGTCGTTAATTCTTCCGAGGATGTGAAACCTTTCCCCAGCTGCAGCTGGGATGTCACACATTTAATACAGGCATTTAACACTGATTAGCCCATTCCTCATTCCTGTATTGACTGAGCAGTAAGGGTGTTTTTTTCCCATTTTAGCACACCATACACCTTCCGTGCCATGTGTTTGCAAAGCAATTTAAAAATAATCATAACAAGAGTCCTCTATTTTTTCTCCTCCACTTCAGAGGATCTGGGCAAACTTGATCTGAATAATTAAAAACCTCCCCTGCACAGTCCCAGGACACATCCCATAGTTATGTAATTACTGAACCCAGAAAAAGCATCCATCTGGCCAGCACAAAATACTGCCTGTTCCAACCAACACCACCCCCAGACAGCCATGCTGCTTGTTACCATCTCGGCATTGCTCTACTTTTGCTACCTCAGCTCTGCCTGAAGGTATAAAAGGTCCCTGGGGAGAGCAGATCACTGCTCAGGCTGTGCATCTGCCCACCTCCCAGGCCACACATCTCCAGCACTGATACATCCCACAGCCTGCTAGTCCAACACAATTTTCACTGGCAGCAGCTATATGTGAATGCTCCAAAGAACACCTGCTAGGTGTTTTTCCTGAATTTTAATTAATGGATACCTCTCAATAGATATTTGTAGAACAAAAAAAAAGTCACGGAAGAGGATCTGTGCCCTCATCAATTGTAGCTTCTGTCCAGTTCAGCAAGTCTGAAGGCAATAGGAAAATGAGTATTACTATATATAGGTTACCACACATACTGGCTAAATAAAGTTCAGCTACATCTGCCAGAAAGAGCTCTGGGGCACAAGGAAACTGAAGGTGTAATTATAAAAAACTGACCAAAACTACTCTTCATCAGAGGAGAAATAGGACCCTTCATTCTGGGATGCTTTTCCTGGCCATACTGCTGCCCTGCACAATACACACCAGTTCCAGCGCCCCCTCCAAACCCTTAAATAAGATACCTTAGAAAAGATATTTCACTTCTTCATGCACATATCAACCCACCTCTAAGCATCTGCACCCTGCAGTTTGGCTTTGACTGCACAGGCTGATGCCTTCACTGTCTCCACTTACTCCTGGACTTGGCCAAAGGACTTGCAACATCTGGCAGCTCTCAGGTTTACAGTCAGCATGGGGGACAAAATGCTACTGAGTCATTCCAGCCCCATGCCCCCTGAAAAGTCAGCTCTGTCAGCAAAGCCTCTCCACTTGAAGCAGACACACACAGTCACAGTTCCACATGATGCCTCAGTTTTCAATCAGCAAGTACTTTGAGTAAAAATAGATAATTTGCAGATACTACCGTATGAACAAGATTAAGAGTTTGTAGACCATGTGGCACCAAAGGAAGGCTGAAAACTGCTATTTACTCGCTGTGAACAGAGAAGAAGCATATTTAATGACTTAAATATAATTCATACTTCTTATATAAGAAGTTCTCAGCTGTAAGGTGACAGTGATGCCAAAGCACACTGTAGCAGAAAAGGGATCTGACAAATTGGTCACCACATGATTTCTTCATTCTTTCCTCCATGGCTACAGGAGCTGGGTCTCAGAGGCAGGACACTGCAGGAGCTGCTGTTCTCGTGTTCCTAGAAAGGCTTTCTTTCGTCAACAAAACATTTTCTCTCATCACATCAGGAGCAATAAAATAAAGTGAGAGCCAGAAGCCAGTGATAAACTGGAGATGGGAGGGAAGAGACTAGTTTTATACCTCCTTGGTCCATCTGCCATTAACTGATGTCCATTCATCTTGGTTGACAGTAGTCTACAGGACTAGGAGGCAAATCTTGTTGCATTTCCCTAAAGACAACGAATCAAAGAATGCTGAAACCAGTCAGAAACCTGAACTTGGGGCAAATCCAGATCAACCCAGGACACTCACTCTGCAGAGGCTCTACAAGTTTTTGGGAGTGTCCCAGCTGCAGCAGGACAAAACTCTAAGACTTACTATGCTGAAGAACAGAGTAACTGTCAGTCAAAACACAGCGCCTTTTTTTTTTTTTTTTTTACCTTTCAGAGCACCGCTGTCTGTCAGAAATTAAATGGTATCAATGCAGCTCTCCTGAAGCAGAGGGACCTCTGACGGCTGATAAGCATCACTGAAGTAGCCATGACAGGTGAGAGAGATACAGCTGTTTGTTTACCAGCCTGCCTTGCTGAAGTCTACTGAGATAGTGGTGAGAAACTGCAATCTCGCATGAAAAGCATTTCTCAGAGGCCTTTGAAAACCCTGTGTCCACCTTCTAAACACAGCAGTGGGAAATGTGGGCACTGGGAGCAGACACAATTGTCTATGACTGAAGGGAGAAGAGCCTGACAACTGACTTGCATGTAAACTGTGCTGCAACAAGGGAGAAAGTCATGATTACAGACTGGATTATTGTTCCGGCTAATTCTGTCTTGCTGTGACTTATAATAAGGTGTTCTAAGACGGACAGATGTGCAGGCCAGCTGCAGCAGAGGGAAGGAGCTGTCCAGAAGCAGTAAGACCCAAACATCTGCAGAAGAACTGGCCATTAGCCAACAGGCCTGCATCAGTCCCAGGGTAAAGTCCTTCTCACCAAAGGCAACCAGCATCCACAGAAAGAGCTTGTGCCTCAGCTGCTTCTCAATAATAAGCCAGGAGGGATCCCACAGAGCTGCTACAGCCAGTTCCACACTCCCCAGTTGTGTAGTGTTAGCACTGACTGCTCTCACTCCAGTCACCCACAGGAGGGATTAGCTATTCCACAGCATATCACAGACCAGCTGCTATTTTCCCAGTTTCTAGTACCAAAATAAGCTCAAGTCGTTCTAGGATTCAAGGTCATTTCACACAAGCTTGCCATTTTCTGGCAGCACATGAAGCAGTAGAGCACCAGAATGGCAGGAGGGAACTACTAATGTCCTGAAACACCTCTGAAGGACAGACACATTTGCGCCAAGGATGGTTACCTCCTGCAGCCCCAGTGTGAAGGCTGAGAGGACTGGATGATGCACAGATGCAACTGCACAAGAGCCTACCATAAAGCTTAGCACTAGGAAAGCAGCACAGGATGAGGACACTGAGTTGTGAGGCTCCTGTATCCACACAGTGGTCTGTCAGAAAAGGAGTAGCTTTTCACCCTCCAACTGGACCACCTTACAGCAAGGAGGGAAAACATCCTCACCTTGAGATAATGCTAGGGGAAGGGAGACACTGTAGAGCTGCACGTTGGCAGCTCAGAGGACATAGTGGAGCCATTTCTCACCCACTTCCACTGCCATACTTTTAGGACCCCAAAGCATAGCTAAGACTTACTGAGAGACAGGCCTGCTCCAGCCTAAGTACTACCTTGAGATCAGCAGAGGTGTGCAGAAGTCACATAGCTCAGAGCTCAAAGCTCCATAACCACCAAGAGGCTGAATCAGCTGTGCAGTCTGGGATGACAGAGCCCCAGACAAAACACAGCATCACAGGCAAGGAGTAAGAAGAGTGACCAGCTCACTCTGCTGGCACAGGCACATTGTGAATGAATGATGGAGGCACAATAAAGTTTATTTCTGGCAGCACAAAATCAGGAGAAATGTTGCCACAGGAGCACAGTCACAGTCCCATAACCAAGTAGCATTTGCTTCTGGAGCAGTAAAACTTCAGCCTGGAGAAGATGCTTCTCAGGCATAACCATATTAAACACCAAGAGTGTGGTAAGTTCACAGCACAGAATTTATAAGCAGAAGTAACAAAAGAGGAAGCATAGCCAACACAGCAGTAATACTTGTAGTCCCACCAGCCCTTTGCCCTGCCCTGAAATGCCACTCTCCTAACCTTTAAAATGCCTGCACTTCAAAGCATCTAAACAGATACAAGTGCGAAGCCTTCTGCAACAGGCTTGATTTTCATCTCCCATAGCCCTTTCCAGACATGAGATGAGCCCTTGTTAATGTTGCCCACCACAGTCAGGCTGGCAGTCTGTGGTGGGATGTTGGGGACAGGAATGTCTATTATGCAGGTTCAAAGTGGTCATCTAGGACATTTACTCGGCTCACAGGAAATGGATGGGATAGTACCTGTTCTCTGCAGACCTGTAAACCCCTACACAGTCTCACCACCAATATAAGCTCCACAGCTTCATGACACCTAACAAACTAAAAGACTACAACCAGGGCAGCAAGGCGCAAATACCAGGCTCTTCTGATTTGATCCACATGGTCACTCAACAGCTATTCTAATTGTGGATCACAATTAGCACAAGACAATGGATTTCCAATGTCCTTTTAAGAGAAATATGCCACACCCAGCACTGGTGGCCTACAGGTTGGCTTCAAACTGGGGAACAAAGCTGCGACTGTGCAGGACTAGGCACGTCTGGGGAGCTGGAAGGTAATGGCATGGGAGTATTACTACATGTTCACCTTACTCATAGGCTTTTTCCCAGCATCTGCTTCTGGCTGCTCGGAAATAAAGGACACTGGGCTAAGCAGGAGCTCTAGGGCATGAATGACACTCCTTTTAGCAGCAGGAACAGGTCACCCTAACAAGTGGAGTAGTGTGAAGTAGAAGGAAGATGAGGGCAAAGCCTGAGTATGGAAAGCAAAGAGCTGCGAGAAGCTGGGCCATGGCACTATCCTGTAGAGGACCAGGACTACAATGCTAACAACAGCACAACCATCTCTCTTGGCACAGTGGTGGAGAGAAGGACCTTTCCTTTAACCAGCACACATCTCATTCACCGCAATGGAACACCACAAAAACTGGGTATAGAACGCTGCAAAAAACTCTTCAAGAAACTGCAGAGATCTTCCTTGAGATCTGCAGGTGTCTTTTATCAGCATGAAACAAAACCGGAACAACTTAAAATGTGTTTTAAGACATCTACAAGAAGTGACACAGATCATTAATGGCATGTTTAAGAGCTGGAGGGCCTCACCATTGGACTGAAACATCCCTTCCTGCGCACTCCCCAGTTACAGCTGTAATAACCTGAATAACTTTAAAACCAGATACCATTCCCCCTGAGCACTGGGCATATAGAACAGTCAGGCAATAGGGGACCACTGCTGCAAATCATGTAATGGGAAGACATATTCCCAGGGCCACAGGAACAGCAGCTCTGGCTTACCCTGTGTGTGAGTCTGCATGTCCCGGGCCAGCTCCATTGGCAGCACAGAATTCACAAGTGTTGAGATAACAGCAGCATCCAAGTTGCACATGGCTCCAAAGCATTTCAACAGCAGAAGGCGCAATGGCACCCTGTGTTCCTGCAAAACAAATTTGTTAGATCAAGCCATGTCCTAGAGGAGGGGTCACTCTGAGGTAGAGACACTTGTAGAAGTTTCTGTTATTGGGAAGCCACAGACCTTCACAGGGTAACATGAACACAGAAGCTTTAAAAGCTTTTAACAACAGTACAGGAATCACTTTACAATAGCATTCACAACTGGGCTGGCTATGGGTTGTTGGCACATGTGGTCACATGGCAGCCAGAACTCAGATCTGAGATGTCCCACATCATCCACTAAATCTGGTAACTCACCAACAACCCATAACTGTCCCCAGCAAACAGACTGAATGTGCTGGGTAGCCAGGATTCTCTGAGCATACTAAGGTTTTATAAACACGGTTTTGATTAAGGTTTCCTGACAAGGTAACATTTGCAAGCTCTCTTCAGAAAGCTTTGGGACATGTAAGGATTCCAGCAAAGATGAGGCTCAGCCTGCACCTCCCATGCAGGAGCTCTGATGCCAAGGTATCCTGCATACTCCACTCTCAGCCAACAACTCCAGGATTCAGAGAACACAGGTGAGCCAAGCCCTGGCACTGGGCATGACAGCAGCCAGGACAGGACACCCAACTGCTCCCTACCTGGTCAGGCTTCCTTGGAATTGTGTTCAGAGAAGAGCAGGCAGTGAAAGTCAGCAGGCTCTGTTATGCCCAGCCTGACTTTCTGCTGCTCTCAGCTATGCTACAGCCCCCTGATGCTGAGATCTGGGTTCAGACACAGAAGTGCCAGATGAAAGCAAAATGCCACAAGACTTGATGTGCTGTAGCTGGGGACTTAAGAGATAAGATGGGGACAAGTTTTTTAGTCCCACAGAGTCCTACAACAGAACATTCCAGGAAGGAGAGGGGCAAAGCAACACTACATAGGTGTTAAAGGCAAAACTTCAATTTCTTCCTCTAAATACCGATTTCCTTCCTCACTCCCAAGGCTTCTACTCACTACTTACTTTCCTAAGCAAAGTTATTTACTAATGCACAGGAATGCATCAATTAAAAGAAGAGCAATCACAGCCTGTCAGATCTCCCAAGGCATCCTCTGAAATCCTTCCTTAGATACCAGTGATGCTACTGCTGTCCCTCAACAGGCCAGTAAAACCAGCAAGCTTTACCCTTGCTAAGTGCTAGCTACTAATTCAAAGTCTACAGCATCCTCTGCTCCTTCACACAGCTTTCATGCAAAGCACTGACATTAGCCAGCACTTAAAAGGGATATGCTGCAATTTCAGTGAGACCACAGAACCGCCCTATCCAAGGGAAACATCTTATATACATATTCATTGTACCAACCCTGCTCTTTTGCATCTTCAGGGAAATCTTAAAAAGAGATTTGGCACATTCTGCCACCTTACCATCTGATAATATGCCACAAGGGACAGGACAGATTCAAACTCATTCTTCTTGCACATTTTCTTGCAAACTTCTGGGTCTGCATCTGTCTGGAAGAAGGAATGGACAAGTAACCCAGTGACACATCAAAACAGAAGGTGCCCGCTCCAGGGGCCTCGAGGGAGTCCATTTGCTTTTAGATCTCAGCAGCCCCAACATCTCACAAAAAACCTGAAGGCAGAGCACAGAAGCAGGTGAAGAACCATCACCCTTCATCATCAAAGTGGATTCTTGAGAAACACCTCTGCTACAGAGCACGTCTCGGGCTGAAAATATCTAAAACTTGATCTGAACAGCACCTGATTGAGAGCATCACACGGTTATATGGGGCGGCTCCAGCATTGCTACCATCCTGAAAAGTACATCTCCCACCCCTAAGTTATGAGGAAATGGTTGCACAAAACCCACTCAGCCTTGCCCTGCAGGCCCACAGCAAGGCAGCACAGGCTATATGTGGAGTGACAAAGCCCCTGGCATTTATTACAGAAAATTTACCTGTTCTGTTTATGTCAGAACTGGAGAGGACTATAAAATAGTGCCAGAGCAAACCCCACACCAGTACCCCTAACACAGACCATGTCATTGCACTGAGGGCAGTTCCCAAGTCATCCCCAGACTGATGACACAGACGGCCTTGTACGTACTAGTGAGAGCACTGGGACAGTAATCCCACTGCTGCTCACTATGGGCATGTTTCTCTCCTGTACACAGAGATGTGTGAGATGATTTATACTTTTCACTAAAACAGCTTTAAAGCTCACTTTCACGGCAAACAAACAATGTTCTTTGCATTTAATGAGCTTAACCCCACAGGTACCTCCCAGCAACAGAGGATATCTTAAGTGGAAGATGTTTTAAATGGGCTTAGGAGTGCAACAACCCTCACCAGACACTTCCAGGTTTTCTGTGGGAGGTTGGGTTTTTTGAAGGTGAGGGCTTATATCCTCTTGTGATAGGTAAATACCAAAACTACCATGAACAGCTCAGTAACGCTTTTCAGAACAGCTTTGTAACGTGGAATGGAGAGTAAAGGCAACTCAAGAGCACTGCAGAGCCCACAGAGAGGGGTAGGGCTTACTGACAGTAAAGCATGCACAAGAACCTGTGCTACTGAAACAGCAGATCCAATGGCAACACAGGGGTGAACAACGTCAAATAAAGGAACTTCACCAGAACTGTCTGCTCTGCCCTGCCTGTAAGGAGTCATTTACTCACCAGGATGTGAAGCAGCTCCTCCAGGTAGCAGCAGATGACATTCTCATCCTCATAGAGAGCCCAGCTACGCTGCTGAGCATCATCCTTGTGCCTGGCCAGATCTGCAAAGATCACCTCCAGCCGCTGCTCGTCGTGGCAGATCTGGCCCGAGGGCAGCCCCGCACTCAGGTTCTGCACAACAGCAAACTACTGGTTAGTGAGGCCCTGGCAGCTGGCTGTTGTTTGGGTGCCTGTTTCCTGCAATCTTGTCTCACGACTGGCAGCTGACCTCATTCAGTCAAGAGCCGGCGGTACAAAACCAGTAAGTTTATGACATGTTATTTCAGATCTCATACTTTTGGAGCCTCTACCCTCTGTAGATTCTGGAGAACAGACTGAGAATGGGAAAAGCCAAACCAGCCTGGTATGGCCCAGGACCACTGCCAGGCAGCAGCTGAGCACCCCCAGTAAAACAGACATGTCCTGGACAGCACAGCACCACACTGCACAGCTGCCTCAAGGCAGGAGAAATTCCCTCTGTTGACCACTTCCTCCAGCCTCACAGGGACAGATCTGCCTTGAATTCTTGGCTCAAGAGCAGGGTGTTCTCCATGCCAGCTGCGCTAGGCCCAGATCCTCTGCCGCAAAAACAGGAACCAACTCACCAATGGGCTGCTTTGGGTTTGCTTCATTCTAAACAGGAGAGCTCCACTGTTCACCACAGCTCTGAAGTGTGCAGTCACTCAGGAAATCTTACTGCACACATTCTTTTCTCAAACTGCTGCCAACTGCATCCCCACCACTTCTGCCTCACACAACCCTTGCTACGAAGGTCTCACTCTTTAGTTGCCTTTCCTTTGCTCTTCCTCTCCTTCAACGAAGAGGGGAGCAGTGAAGGAGCATTTAACCCACCCAAACAGCTGCTGTGCTCTGAGATTCAGGATAAGCCTCTAGGACCTATGTATATCACATGAATCACTTGGTTTCCTGAGAGCTAGGCAAGAAGTGGGGGTTCAGTACATGGAACTGAGCTGATCACAGGTCATGACCCCAGGCACCATTAAGAGCGGTAAGGACTGATTTGTGAGAGAGCTTAAATTATATACACAAGAGTTTGGCAGCAGTGACAACAAGCAGCAAGAGATCAGCAAGGTGGAAGAGAACCAAGCTGAGAAATTCAAACAACAGGGAAAATCCACTTACTGAGACCAAATTCCTAAAAATTTTTGGATGAGGCTGTCTTATTCATGCAGCAACAAGACATGAACACTCAGTGAGAAATGGCCTTTATAACTTACCAGCCAGGACATCATCTGGAATCTCAAAGAAGACTTTGTCCTTCCAACAGGCTGGCTGTGCAGGCAGGGGCAGCAAGCCTTTAGGCAGGCTTCACTTTGGGAGCAGAGCAGATAGATTTTGTATGGAAACACAAGCACATATCTTGTGCCAGCTGTGACACCCACACATGGATGGCCAAGTGCAGGAGGTGCAACCCTTCCTGCCTATCTCCCACTCTCCAGACCACTCTGGGGAAACCACTCCATGTTTGACAGTAATATCTTAACTGCTTTATTAGAGACAGAATTGATAGTCATTTGCTTTGGGGTATGAATTAATTTAGGACTTCAAGTCCATGTTTCAGTTATAAAATAAAGAAATTTTCTTGTTGCTGCTTCTTACATAATTTTTGTCAGGCAGGTAATGAAGGAAGAAGCATGCAGGTTTAACACTAGCCTCTGTACACTCTTGAAACTTTGGGAAGCTGTCAGTGGCCTAGCAGAAAAGCAGGTAGTCAGCTGTGAGAGAGCACAACAGCTTTCAAGAGCTGAGTACAAGCATGAGAATTTCTCTCTGAAAGGTGATTTATCAGAAGCAAATACATTAAGAGACTTACTTCATCTTGCCATCCCCCCTGCTTCTCCTTAGGAAGACTTACAGCACTGCAGTGTCACCTGCCTGCCTTCAAGTGTCCCAGCTGCTTGTAAGAGGGTTCTCCATTATGTGCCTTACTCACATCCTCATCACAGAGCACTGCAGGGCCAGTCCTACCTCAGTCCACTGCTGGGACTCTTTCTGGATGATCATTTTAATGAGTATTCATTTTAATGATCACTCTATTCAGCCTCTTACCCCTAATCTATTTTCTCCAATCCTTCATCTGCAGCCCTTAGTGACTCCACTGAGCATCAAGCTTGGACGGACTTGAATGAGATCAAACAAGCTCTTCCATCTGAACACATAACTACACCTCACACTGTCTCACAGTGCGCTTTCAGCACCATTCTCAGCCCTCCCATCACCACTGTCAGGTCTCTGCTTATTAAACATTTTGGCAGCTACTACAACCTGCAGCAGCAGCGTATGGTCATTTCCAGGAATCTGCTGGAAAGCCCATAAGCAGAAGGAGGTTTCAGTATTTCTAACAATGCCACTTTGCATTGTCTTGCTGCTTCAAACAGTTCCCTGACCCCAGTCCAGCAGAACAAGCTGCTACAGGGATTTCATTCTTCCTGAGCAGCCCAAAACCACTTTGGGAACTTTATCATAGCCACACTGCTCAGAGGTGGCCACACCTGTCATGCAAACCCAGCTGCTGTCCTGGCCATTTCTTTTTTTCCCACTCCCATGCCTCTCTCCCCCTGACCCCATCAGCAAGTGCAGTGGATCACCAATACCATGGGTACACACATCTTCCCTCCAGATGAGCCCCAAAATCATATAGCAGACTTTCAGACACATTTCATGGGGACTGCTCTGGGAACTCCTCCATCCTCTGGGCAGCAAACCATTCCCACAACATTATCCACAGAAACCAGACAGCTAACACTGGTCCCAATACATGCAGACTGCCAGGCTCTTCAGCAGCTGTTAAATGAGATGAAATGTGGTGCAAGAGAGATGCCCGAGCCAAATGTCCCAGGGCAGGCCTTTCACACACACACTCTTTCAGCAGCAGCAGGTCTGCTCCCAGCTGACACAGCCCCGTTCAGGGCAGGTCAGCTCTGCAGGGAGGCAATGTCGGCCATGCATAGACCTGTGGGTGTTACAGGAAGAGAGCAGCACTTGGCTTTCAAGTTAGCTGAGCCTCGGGAAGGTCTCTGCAGCCTTCACTGTTCAGGGTTCCACAGATGTCCTCAGCAGCTCTCTGGAGGAGTAGGGCCATCTACAGCTGAGCTGGGATGGCTGCATGCAAAGACTCTGCCACAGACCTTCATAAAGGCTCTACCAGAAAGGACCTAGGAAAAGGCCTGCGTAGGCACTAATGCATTCCTCCCACCCTCCACATTCCCTTTTGTTACACTGTTTCACTGAGGAGTCCTCCTAACAGCCCAGCCAAAGCACTTAGCCTCGAAAGCACTCACGCTGCTGAGCTTCCCTTGTCTCTGGTGAGTGCGGGGACAGAGCTCCCCTGGGGAGAAGTGGAGCCCCAGAGCAGCCTTTGTGTCTTGTCAAAAGCAAGTTTCCTTTAAGCAAAACTGAATCAATGAATGAAAAGGAAGGCAGCTGCAGGGGAAGGAGAGGGTTTCGGCCACATTAGCCATGAGGTTTGTCAGAGCTTGTTGAGGACAAGTGCTGGTAATGGGCAGCGGGGAACAGGTCACATCCCAGCGCTATAAGGGAAACTCCCCTCCAGAAAATCACCTCCCACACCAACTTTCTGACTTGTTCCTCCACCTCCAACACCTCCAAGAATAGTCTGACCCCACTCAGCAGCCTGGGCTCAACTAGAAGACCAATCTACATCACACATCTTTGTCAGCAGTTTTCAAGCTTAAATTTAAGGCAAACAGAACATGGGTCTGAGTCACAACTACAGCACGGCAATGCATTTTTAATAAAAAGCAGGTAAGTGTTTTCTGAGTTCTCCCTCTCAAGGTGCAAATAGCTTGAGCATTGGGCACTTCTGGTTGTCTCACACTAAGTTTAATAAATCTGCAAAACTCAGCCTCCTTAGACATGACATCTACAGTACATGACATCCCATCTCTCAGATGGGAGATAATCCAACAGAGTTGAAGGTAATCACGTATCACCAAAACCTACTAATCCAAGTGGTTCTCTAGAAGCCCAAAGACCAGGGAGCATCTTTACACATGTCCAAATTTCCAGTGAGTTCCCACAAAAGCCAGCTCCAGTTTAGACAGTCACTGCAGTGCTGCCTTTGAAAAGGGGTTTCAGTCCCTTTGTGCATCTTACCCAGTCACTCTGACGTTTATCAGAAGCTAGCTCACGGACAAGAAGAGGGACCATTTCCAAGGCCAGGCCAAATGCTGACACAAGGATGCCAACCTGGCAGGTTTGTTTCTGCAGATCAGGGCTCCCCAGATAGTATGGTACCTCTGAAGTATCTTTCCTAAGGTGTGAGCTTCTCAGCACACACCCTCCTTGTCTTTGCTGTTCCCTCAACTTAGTCTTACATCACCTCTCAAAAAGTAGCAGCAAGATACTGTCCCAGCACCTTTTATCCTTTAAAAAAACCACAGGGTTGTACAGACTCCACACTGGAGGAGCAGCAAGGTAAATAAGATGGAAGTACTATTCAACTTGCAGAAGGAATTGGGGATAGAAACAAGGTGATGGATTCTGGCATTAATTTAGTAAACCAGTGAGCTGACTTTAAATTAAGACTGGAATAGGAATAGAAAGGATATAACTAATTAAAGAATATGATAGAAAAGGTTGAAGCAGGCATGGTATCTACTATGAGCAGACCAAAGCTTTAAATCAAAGCTGATATCTCACTCTGTTTCAGAGAATCGAAGAAAAACCGTGAAAAATATTCAAGAGATGAGTTGCCCATGTATTTGCAGGGACTGGGGAGTCAAGGGATTTCAGAAGCTACAAATTAAAGAAAAAATGTCCTTGACCTAGAACTGACAACTCAGCAACAATTCTACACAGAAACTCCTGAGATTGTGGAATGGTTTGGTATAATGAGCAACACAAAGTCAACAATAATAATTTGTACCACTAAACCACACTAGTGAAGCTATAGCAGTGCAGCCACACCACAAGTACATGTGACCACCCTTTCAACTGATAGAGCTGGTCTTCTACACCAGGTGAACAACCTCACCTGGCACCAGGCCCTCAACTATAAGCAGAGCCATATCATCTATGTGGGACACTGAGAAAAAAATGCACACCAGATCCACAACATTTACACCTAAGCACTGTGCAAGCCCATCCAGGCTCTCCTTCTGAAAGCAGTACTGCTCAAGAAAGGTATGATGAGATACTATGAGATGGGACAGAATCTTCTGCTGTGTCTCCATACATTACTGGTCATTTTAAAATCCTACAGATGTCCTAGATGACAGATACCGTATCAGTTACCAGAAGATCCATACTCCTCCCTGCACAAATATCATTTTCTTCCCATCCTTTTCAGGTCGGTCTGCAGCAATGGCCATGAAATTGAGGCTTTCAAATCCCCTCTGCAGAAAACAGGCACTAAAGAACTTCTGTGGAATTAAGCTTATTGTATCTTGAGTACAGGTATTAACAATAACAATAATATTCAAATCCTAGACAAGATGCAAATATCTGAACTTCTCAGCATGCAAGACAGAGCCAGAACATTTGCTTAAAACAGCTAAATCTTTTTGCTGAATTCAGATCACACACCGACAGGGCATTGTTATTGGAGAAGGAAGCAATTAACCACTGGGTTATGGCCACAGAGACCTGATGACTGCTTATAGGGCCCTCTATTCAGTATAAACAGTCAACCAGATTAGGATTTGATGTAAAATTTGAACGCCATTAGTTCTCCATATTCAAATGCCTCTGAACAGTTCATTATAATCTTGCCATTAGCAATGGAATTCCAATCTTAGAAGTTTATATGATACACACTCCTCAGGGCTGCACTGATCAAGTAGGAGCTGAAATTTATTATTCCTTCAGCCAACGCAGAGGGCTGCATAGGTGCACTTCACATTTCAATGACTGATGCAGAAGGAGAAATACAGGATTATTTCGGCGTAAGGTTTATTTAGAACAAGCTCAAGATAATGCTCCAACTCAAGGTTATGTTGTCCATCTGCAGCTCATCTGGTGAATAAACTCACCTGTTTTCCACTTCTCTCCTAACAGTACTACGACCTGTCTTACACCCCTTAAACCTCTGGTTCCTCTGGCTGGACATTTACCTCCATCTAGCACCTCTCCATTTGGGATCTCACTCCATTTCTCATCTCAAACATCAGGAGCTCATTGAGCTCGTAACACCTTATCCTTGATGCTCGGAGGTGGTGTGCAGCAGCCCCCACTCCAGCCTCACACACATTACCTTACTCTCCACCACAGAGATGAGGATCTGCTCCATGATGCTGCTGGTTGCGGGCACGGAGGTCTGGATGTGGCCGATGACAATGCCAATGGCCACACGGGACAGCTCGTAGCTGAGGTGGGTGTTCCTGCGCACCAGCTCAATCAGTTCAGCACCAATTGTCTTGGGCACAGAGGGCACCAGGCCACTGGGTTCTGCTGGCAGCGACTCCACCCCAGCTGCCTTCTTATCCTCCAGGCAGAGGCTGCTGAAGCCATCCAGGTTTGCAGGGGGGGGCGGGGCAGCTTTCTTTACCTGAGAAGTCTTCTCTCCATCCATTTTGTGGGACCTCTGGGTCCCCCCTTCAGCTGGCAGTGCTGGGGCAGCCTTCTTGGACTGGGGAGATTTGCTGGTATCTTTTGGGGAAGTCCCATAACGGGAATGGGTCACAGAGCCGCTGTCCAAATTGCGTGTGATTGTGGTATGGACACTTCGGCTTGGGACAGGGGGTGGAGTGTTGGAAGGACTGGAGGTGGATGTTGGGAGAGCGGTCTCAGATACAGAAGAAGCAGTGTACAAGGTATCCAGGGATGTCGTGCTTATAGAGGAGGCACTAGAAGCTGACCCAGTAATAATTTCAACAGCATCTGAAAGGGAACAATTAAACATGCCTTAACAACAGCATCACAGGAAAAGAGAAAACACCCAAATTGCTACAGCACAGTCCATTAAAAGGCTCATTGTGCATTCGACCAGAGCAGTTTAACTCCTCTTCCTGCCTCACTTATCTCAAAGCAAAATTGTACCAGTTCTCTCTGGAGCATTCCCACACAATCACCTCTTTAAAAAGGGGAAAGCTACTCTGCTGAGATGAATACCCTCCAAAGGGTTTAGTGTTTTACACAGAGGAAGAGAGGGAGAGATGGACAGAACTAAGAGACAGAAAAGTCTTTTCCCCTGGGTTAGATTTTTTTCTTTGTTAAGGACATAAGCCCTCACTTTTGAAAGGTGTTGTGTCAGAACTGCAAGACACAGAAGGCTTCACACATAAGCCTGCACCTCCCTTTTGCACAGATCTCACAGTTAGCACTGACAGTGGAGGAAACACTTGACTGACAACCTCTTTAGTCCCCCCCATTCGGCACTTTTCAACATTTGATCCATGAGCCCTGCAGCCCTGCTAGCACCCACTGATTTCACTAGCCTCCACACTATCTGCTCTACTGTATTTCTACCCCCACCTCCAGTTTTGACTAGCTCTACCAGTGGGAATCCCACCTTCCAAGGGAAAAAATCCACAACAGGCAGAAATATTAATATTTTTCTTTCCTTTAACCTGGTCTTATATATAGTTTTGGTAAATCTTATCCATTAGCTTCTAGTGGGCAGAATGTATCCGAGTTCTTCCCTGACTATGAAAACAAGTACTTGGACAAACAGTGGGCTTGCTGGAGCTTCCCAAGAGCAGCTGGTGTTAGTGATGGACAAGAAGGAGCTGCACTCCACGGGGAGCTCAGCTCTCACGGAAGGCAGTTATGCACATACACACATGCATAAAGGAAGGAGCAGTGGGACTGACGTGAAATGCCTTCACTACCCTTCTGCAGGTACCCTTCTCCAACCCTTCCTGCTGCATCAGTGCTTGGAGCCCTCCACTAGTCCATCCACCACTCCTCCCAAAGCAAACACCAGCCAGGCAGAAAAACTAGGCCCTTCACTCCCACACAGGTTCAGCATCCCTCTTTTTCTCCTCACAGAGGAGCATTCATGAATCATAGCTCCCGCCATGCTTCATTAAATCAAAATAATGAGTTGAAGGAAACCAACCTTTGCAAACTCCTACTACTCCACTGAAAAATGGCTCAATACCATTAAGTACAGTCCATTAAGGAAGCTGGCACCAGTCCCAGGTCTCAGTTACCTGCAAGGCAATAGCTCTGCCCTGCTCCACACAAGGGGACATGAGTGGTCTTGAGATGGGCTGAGTGTCACCAACAGCATCACTGTCACAGCACAGCAGAGCACTTGGGCAAGCTGGCAGCAAGTCAGAAGGATATCATGCTGATATCAGAATGATTCATATCAGAATCATGCTGAAGATGAAGAAACTCCTGCCCTGACCCCACGGTCCTCCTCTCAAGTGTTCCTCACTAATTGCTCCTCTGCCTGTGGGCAGCACATAGGCAGATGTGTCCCTGGTATTATTACTGCTCCTGACAGGCACTGGCTACTGAATTAATGGAAATCCAACCACTGTACAAAGAAAGAGCTCAGCAGACTGGGAGTCAAAAACAAGACTTGAGACTGCATTTAAAACCAGTGAGTTCCCCTGATGAAGTACCACACTCTGCACTGCAAGGCAACGCTCCCTCTGCCTTGTTGGGAGACAGCCATGGTATCTGTGGGAGAAAAAGGATCTTAAATCACTGATGTTGTGCACTAGCCAAACTAGCCACATGAGCAGGCAGTTGCTCCTTGCAGAGCACTATGATTCCCAGGGCCACAGGCACTGAAGGAGCAGGGGGATGCTGTACCTAGCAGCCATCCACAAGCTGCTCAGACCCTCTCAAATCAGAACAGGCTCAAAGGAATTCAGGGAATTGATAAGGATGCTCATCTAAGCACAAAGCAGAAGCATTCAGGCCCCATGGTTGTTACATCACCCAGTGTCTGTTTCATGGCCAAGACCTGGAGAGCAGTTTGTCCTTACTTTTAATGGGAGCAGCAATCTGTGTGTTCTTGCGCTTCTCTGGAGGTGGGGGGGTGACAGGAGCAGCATGACGAGCCTGTGGTGGGATCTGTAAGAAAAGATTTCAGAGCAATCAACGGAGATTGACAATAAAGATATTCTCTTTTACGAAGACTTCTTTCTCACGTGCATGTGTAGATTTGTCCTTAAATCTCTCTCATCAGTTGGGGCAGTTTCCTCAGGAGGACAGATGTTAATAGGCAGCCTCCTAGAAGAACAAAGCTAGACTCAAACTGACTTCATCCCCTCCCTGTGACAGGCAAAGCAGCCCTTGTTTAATTGCTGTGTTCAGCAGCACATGGCACATTTGTCATGTAGACCTGTCAAGCATTTACTCCTCCTTAATTCCAAATGCAATCCCACACACTTGCCATGTCTCCACATTACTCTCAATAGCTCCACAGAGGCTGCAAAAAGAGTGCGTATTTACACACTCTTCTAGAGAGATCCATTACATCAGCTACAAATACCCTTGCAGAAAGACAAAGCCAAGGACTGGAAACATGTAAATGCCTTTTCCATGGTTTCAAAGCTATTTCTGCTCATGCAGGGAGAAAACAGGGCTTGACCCTCTGTGCAACACTATGCTACCTATAGCAAGACCCACTGGGAAAAGCTTTGCCAGGGAGGTGCATTAACTCTCAACATCTGGGGCTTCTTGTGCAAGTCTCTTCTTCTAGGATTGCCAAGCCAGCAGTGTACAAGCCCCAGACCCAGACTCCTACACTTATCTTTTCCTGTCAGATCTAAACACCATCATCACAACTATCACATTCACCCACAATTACTCCAGCGAGGTGCAGCCTCAGGGTTAACCTCTAATCAGTAGGGCATCACTGAACACAGCAACCAAGCTAGGTGGGAGCACATTGCATTAATATGCCAGTCCTCACAGCGCAGCAGCTCAGGGCCAAGAGGCTCTGCTTGGGACATCTTAGCACTGCTGGGATTCAAAGCCTGCTCAAATGTGCCTCTGCTTTTATGGGATATTGCAATCACTACCTGTGGCCAAACCTCCCAGGGGAGTACAGGAAGGGAAAGGAGGTGATGGTCTGAATGTCTTGGGTAACCCAGCTTTCCATCATTTGAAATCTACAGTGACATTCAGTCCATCACAAGTGAAAATTGTCCAGGTTTGGAAGAGAAGTTTTTCTGTGCCCTAACATTGCTGAATAGACCTATATAAACACCACACAGGGCACAGAGCCCTGCTACCCCACAGTAAAAATCTGAGACAGGCCCCTGAAGGGTCTCTATCTTACGTAGCTCAGTAGAATGAAATATGTATTTTTTTCCCTCAGATCCAAGAAGGGCAAAAACTTCATCTGAAATGGGAGCAAAGATATTCCTGTAAATAAAACACCTTCAAAAGCTACCTCAAATATTCAAGACTCAATGCCAAAAGCTGATAATGTGTTCGCAGCTCATGCGTAGATCCACTAGACAAGTTAAGACACAGCAGTTTGCACAAAGGCTTTTAAAAAAGGATCTCTCAGTCCCTTTCCCACCCAACACCAAATACATCCAACCTTATATCATGTCAAATAAAAAGTCACTACTTCACAAGCGCCTTCAGCTGGTGTATTAGCATGAGACATTGCTGCAGATTCCCTGCTTGTACTCTCAGCTCTTGTCAATCCACCCCACATTGTTCTCTGGATGGAATCCTATCCAGTACTTGTATACAGCTTCAAAAATTATCTGTGTTGGTCCAAAAAGAGACTGCACAGTTGAGAGAGGTCAAGCAGATCAGGAGGGGTCTCTGCATTGCATGGTTGGCAGGCTGGCCCCAAATCCAGAAAGCTTAGCTGTGCTAAAAGCAGAGCCCTGTCTGTAGAGTGCTGGAGCTGACAGCACAAGTTGGAGCTGCTTGGCACAGCACAGCCATGATTACTGAGGCAGTGGGATTTAGTAGACAGGCAGTCTCAGAGCTTAGCGCAGATGCATGACATTGTTTGGAGATAACAAGGGTTGGGTCATTCTGAAGTATTTCCGTGGCTTCATTAGCCCTTCCAAATTTACCACACAAGTTTAACAGTTATTACCGGCTAGTGCTTAAATTAATATATGTACAGATAATGCTAGCTCAGCCCCTACAAGTTCAGACAGCCACACACCACAGTACAAGCAGCTGCGAGAAGAAAATGAAGCATCACAGGAATTTCCCTGTGCTTGCCCAAGCCTCATAGTCAAGAGCTGTGAGGTGTAAGTGATGGCCATCCTCTCCCTCCACCCCACATCCTATCCACTGCTTGGGGCCGACAGGAGGATGTACAACACCAAAATCCCCAAAGGGAAACCCCCCACCTCTGTGACCTCTGTGCAGCATCCATGCACAAGGTGACCATGCAGGAGTCCTTGAAGTTCAGATCCCACCTGTTCAGAGGGGAAAAAATGAGGAACCTTACCAAAGGTTTAGAGAAGCAACTGTTCTTGTGTTGCAAGCCTCTCTTTCCCCAGGCTTGTATTAGGACATTGTGAAGTTCCTCAAATCCACAGATTTTACACATCTCCTGGTCCTTTACTCTTTTGCAAGGACTGATAGCAGGCTGTGCTCCCTGCGCTGCTCAAAGACAGGAGCTAACTCAACCACAACATTCCCATTCTCTTTGCAGCCAGAGAACATTGCCACTCTCACTCCTGGGAACAATGTTATTATAGTAGTACCCTTTAAACAAAATAATAAACCAGTAAACCAAATGAACAATCTCCCATCCATCACCTCTTTCAGGCAAACTCTGCCAAGCCAGACACAGTGGTCTGTAGCAAAGGTTTCTGGAGATGAGCATCACAAACTCACTGAGCATGCACAAATGCAGCAGACTGACTAAAATATTCCAAGAGCCCAACCTCCACCCTTGGCAGCTGGTATGGCAGCAGCCCCAGCCTCCCACCTTATGCTATCTGTGGAACAGCTGAAGCACAAATGCCCTCACCAACTACTGCACAGCCAGTTAAGTCCTAGGAGCAAAACCACCGAGAGGAAACCTCAAATTTTGCTTAGGTTTTCAGATGCAAACACTGAATGCACCTGAAAATCCCAAGCAATGGAAAGCACAGACCAAGACCTCTGCTTCTCTGGAGCTAGTGAGAAAGTTTAGATTTCCGTAGGTCTCCTCTTAGGCTACTGCATAACCAGTGGAAGAAAGCAATGCCGCTTCCTCCACTTTGTATTTTCGAAGCACTCAGGAAATCCACCAAGCTGTTAAAATCTCAAGGAGCCCTTTCAGCACAGGGCTAAGCTGGAAGCCCTTCAACTGCACCCTCAGTGCCACCCAGAAACAGTTCTTTGTCAGCCAAGGAAATTCGTCTTCCTACTTTTTGGCAAGCAACCAAACCACAGACCAGATAAAGACAGGGAATCAGAATGGAGAATGGGCTGCAAGGTGCCCCATTTGCTCAGCCCATAATGTACAGGCTTGAGAATGGAGCTGGTTTGACTGCCAAAGAACAAAAATGAATACTGAGCAGAAAAATGGGGTTTGTGGGAATTGTTGTGTCCAGCCAGAGTGAGCCAGAGCTACCTTTTATCTCCCCAAACTCAAAGTTCTTCAAGTATAAAACAAGCCTTATCTGCTAGGGGTGACAGCAGATCAGTGCCTCATAAAAATAATACCTCCAAACACTCAGCCCAGAGAGATGAAGAAAAATTACAGTGTATGTGTTCATCTGTAGGAGAAATAAAAAATGTCCATGCTCACTCATCCTTGCTTGGTACCTTTAGCCGTAACATCCAGCTACACCTACACAGGAAAATCTGGCACATCATTTATCCCCAACAGCCAGAGCCTCATCCTGGGGCTGCTATTTTGAAGCCTCACTGATGCTGCACTGTAACCTTGGAATTTCATGTTGCTGAGATAAAAAAAGATCTGCTCTAAATCTTATTTCCTGCAATCTGCCTTTAATTCATCCTGATAAGCAACCTTCAGACAAAGCAGTATCTTTGGGGTTTTTTGGCTTTTTGTTTTGTTTTTGTATTTCCCTTGCAGCCACAGCAGATAAAATGCTTAAGGACCAATGATTTTGTGCAGACATAACAAGGAGGAAATGAAGCAGCTCTGAGTGCTCGGAGGGAGCTCTACTGCTCATGTCAAAACTGCTTTTCAAAGCATTCGCCAGGGAGCCTGCAACTCTTTTAGAAAGTTACCAAGAGACAGTCATGCAGTATAGAGTGGATTTTGCATGTTACCATAAAACCATGGATCCTCAAGGATTCCAAAAAGCATGACAAAGTGTAAATGGCAGAGGGACTGTTCCAGATTTCTTAGAGACACCAACACTTGACACTGCAGTAATCCCAGGTCAGCAGCTCAAACACCTTATTTGTAACTTCAGCTGCAAAGGCATTTTATTCAACAGAACAAGAAATGTCACACCACCAAAGAAGGAACCTAGCAAGTGTCCAGCCACTGTTACCTGATAAAGACCTTCATCCTCAAACTCAGTGTTGGGAAGGCTGTGGTGTCGCTCATACCCTGTCCGGCACACCCCATTGGGCTGCCGGGACACATCCAGGTGGTGATCACTGGAGGACTGGGTCATAACTGTCCCCTGTGGGGTGGGAGAGTGGCTTTTACGGGACACAGTCTCCTTCCGATGATGGATCAGTTTTCTGAAACAGAATGACGACATCAGGAAGAGCAAAGCTCAAGGGAGTGACCACGCTGCAACATTTAAATTATTCTTTAATGATTTATTCCATTTGGGCTATAAATACAAGAATGGGCTACATTACTCTGAACACCAACTCCAGTTTCATTAACAACTAAGGAAGCACTTCTGGGGAAGGAAGGAAGAGGCTTTGCAAAAGCCCATAATTTATTCATTGGTTCACTGGAGAAAAATGCCTCTTCCTCGGGGGAGAGTCACATATTGCATTGCAAGCTTCAGAAATTGCCTGCACTTCAGAATTGCTGTTCAACTGAGATTAAACCAGTATGCCTCAGCACAAAGTCTGAGGTGTCAGGAAACAAAAATTCTCCTTACAAGCAATTATTTGAGAACATATTACAGACTTTGTGTCACATGCCAAAAACCTCTACAATTCCTGGCTTGTAAAGCAGGGAAAATGCAGCCAGGAAGGATTTGGATTTCTCCTCCAAGCCTACAGTGTGGCTGAGGATCTCCTCTTTTTGGCATGCACAGATATAGCAGAGCAAGGTCAAAGCTCTGCTTTGCAGGACACAGTTGTCAGGAGGAGCAGCAGCAGCTCGAACACTGGGAAGTTCTCTGAGTGCAGCAGCACTTTGCAGCACAGGGGCTCAAACCAATGACATCCAATATCCCCCCAATGTCACCCTGATGTTTTCAGCCTTCTCTTCTATTTCACTGTTTCATGGTTTGGGTTTCTTCTCATGCTCTGATCTGTAAACACCGGCCAATGTTTTTGTAATTTCAAGGAAAGTTTTCATTCCTGTTCTTAAAGATAGGGACACCTGATGGACAGTTGTCTTGACCTGTGGGATGGGGAGAGGCGTCAACCTTCTCCCCCAATCCCTGGCCTTTGTAGAAATACTATATAATGGAGTCAGATCTTTTTAAATAAATCAGTTATAGTTCATGCCTTCTGAAAATGTGTGTGTGTGTGTGTGACAAACAGTGTCACCCCTGAGGACAGAATGACACTATGACCACCCTCCATCTGCCAGGTCTCCCAGACACGCATCATACTTACTGGAGGACATCTCGCTGCTCCAGGTTGTATTTGCCCCCATTCTTCATGGCTGCATTGTGCACAGCCTCAATGGCACGGTCAATGGACTGGAGAACCACATCCTGCTCCAGCACCTGAGAAAAAACATCCAGCATTTTACTGTGCCCTTCAGCTGAGGTTCTTTTGCACCAGAGGTTATGGCAGGAGAGACCACAGTACAGTAAACTCCCAGAGCTTATGTTTGGGAAAGAAAGTCACTGTTACAAGCACCAAAGTCCAATGGTCCCTACAGGGAGACCAGAGACAAAGCTTCAGGACTATGCAGTAGCCTTGAACCTCCCTGCAGGGAGGTTTGGAGATCCCACTACAAAGCCAAGCTTCTCCCAAGTCCAATTATTCCTGTTCTTGCTGCCTTACTGTGGAGTAAATTCACAACTGTGAATGTGACCATTAAAATCTGGTGGTCTCCAAAGTCTGTTGGCTCAGGATGTTTTGGGTTTTTTTGCTCACTTTTTTCTTGATGGCTTTTATATTTGTTTTGTAACTTGAAGCATCTTTTCCAAACCACAGAATCATTAGGTTGGAAGAGATCATCAAGATCATTGAGTCCAACCCGTGCCTAACACCTCAACTAAACCATGGCACTGACTACCACATCCAGTCTTTTTTTAAACACATCCAGTGATGGTGACTCCACCACCTCCTTGGGCAGACCATAACTACGAAACCCTCTCAAAAACAACCCCCTTCCTCCCCAGCAACAATCTACTTGTCCACGAAAAACAATGCAAAGAGACAAAACATCAGAACTCTCAAGTCAGTAGCACTTAATAAAATAGTCTTTCATTCAGTCTTTTGAGAGAGACAAGTCCCTCCTGATTCTTCTGGTAACTTTCCACAAGAGACACAGTCTGTTTGTGGCTTCCAGCTCTTACAAATACAGCCCGCCCGACACTGCATCTGTGAGCTTCCCAAATGTAGCTTTTCCCATGGCTGCATAAGGGTTGTGGACTTAAACATGGGGTTTCATTTTTTAAAGATGCACAGCTTCACAATAAAGGACTCCTTATTCTTTACTGGTGACAAGGCTCCAAGACATCTCAATAGGATCACTGCATCAATTTCTACTTCAACATCCATTTCAGAAAAATTCAAATATTATAGTTTCTAACTCAAATGTCCACTCAGTAAAAATCAGACACCCTTGCTTGAATCTGGAAACGCACCTCCCCAGCTTTTAATCCAGCAAAAAAAAAAAGGAAGAATTATAGTCTGTTACCATGAATTAAGGAGATTTAAAGCCCTAAACTAAGGCAACTTGTCATCTTTCCCACTCAAAAAGTCATCCTTTCTTTACTGACTTTGATATCTTCATATAATTCCTTTGCATACTTCCGATTTAGCCTTTCTTCTCTCTTTGAGGAGGGGTAGAGTTTGAAACAGTCTCAGTCGGTGTTAAGAAAGAGTTAATGTTCAGGAACTTGCCCGGGCTTGCACACACCACGTGGTCTCGGCTCTGAGCCGTGGCAACTCCGAAAGCGGCAGAGCCGCGAGATGAAAAAAAACTCAGAAACGGGAGCCTGAGTCTTTTCTCCTTTTCCACCCCTCGGTCTTATGGGGTGCGTTTTTAACTTAGCCTGGGCTCGGTGCTGCTCTCCGGGGACCTGGGGGCTGGAGGGAGGGGGGCCGGGGCCATCTCTTTCGGCAGCATCCTTTCACTCTCCTTCCCTGTCCGCCAGGAGCTGCTGAGGCTCAGAGACCCAGCCCACCCCGGCGCGGCTCAGCTCAGCTCCCTCAGGGCCGGCCTCGGCACGGCCGCCCTGGCCCAGCCCGACTCCCAGGGCCAGCCGGCCCGGCCGCGATGTTACCTCATGGCAGGGGTCCGTGGAAAGAGGGCGGGTCTCCCAAGATTCCTGTTTTTAAGCGGTGTCCCAGGGGGTGTACACTTTTTACCTGATTGGCTAGCTTAGCTGTTAGTTCCAAAATGGATCAATAATTGGTTTTTCCTACCATTTATGCTAAACCAATACAGGGGGGAAATGGCAGGGTCTTCCTGTGTTTGTAGGACACCCAGCATCAGGGATCCCCTGCACGGTAGTCATAAAATTAAAAAAAAAAAAACCAAACAGTATCCTGGATAGATCATGTGATTCAAAGGAATCTGCACACTCCTCAGGTTAACCAAAATAGCTCTGCTATGTTTAAAGGGGGATGGATGAAAATGCATATTGCAGTTGAAATGAGCGCAGATTGCAAGGGGGCAAAAAATCTCGTTTGCCAAGGTCTCACCTGTGATCTCCTCCTCCCTAGGATTCAAGGGATTACGTGCTTACAGCAGTTCTGGACAGTGCCTTGCTGTTCTCCCCATGCAATCTAGGGAGATAACTCTGCAGAACAGGGGAATCCCGCCTACATCCAGCACTCATTCCTGAGGATGCTGGCATCTGGGACACAGGTTGACAGGGGTCCTGAGCAGTACATCCAGCTCACACATTCACAGGCAGCCCTGGCCATGCATGGCTCTACAGCCTGCAAAGGAGAGAGGCCACTAAGTGGCAGCAAGAGCAGAGCCCTGGAGTGCAGGCAGGAAACTCCAAAGTCCTGCAGAGTCCTTCCCTGCAGTCCTGCCCCATCCTATGCTCTGGGCTACAGAGATGAAACCCTGTTCATAAGCTAAGGCTCACATGGAAGCAAGGGAATGCATAAAAAGGGCATAGATGTACAGAGGGCTATCAAAGGAGACGTACCAAACAAAGCCCAGAAATTCATCTGGATTTACTAAGGCTGCACAGTGGAGGTTGGCAGACCCCTGAACAACCACTGCAGCATGGGAGCTGTTACCTGTGTCCTTCACCCCAGCTCACCAGGCACAGGCACAGTCATGCCAGCCACTCTGGGAAGGCAGAGAAAATGGCAGGGACAGGGCAGGGATGGGACAGAGCAGGGCAGGGACAGTGGAAGGCACTGGCCCTCACAGGGTGAGCTCAGGGGTATCCTTGGTCAGCATGGAGCAATAGTGCCCAGGCCGTGGCCAAGAGGCATCAACCTTCTGCCCAACATACCATAAAGATCAAGAAGTATTTGCTGAGGTATTGATAACACATTCCCACTGGTGCCTCACCCCAGAAAGGAATGGCTGCACCCCCTCTATCAGATATTTCTGGTTTAATCAAACAATGCTGCAGCAGAGAAATGCTGGGATCTATAAGCATCCTGTCTCCACCAGCCTGGTGACAGCCAGTGGCAGGGGAAGAGCAGAGAAGTGACACTTGGTGGTCACAGGCTCTACTGGCTATGGGGCACTGTATCAGAGAACCAGGGATACTACCAGCACCCCACAGGCCAGCTACAAGGAACATGATACTGTTCAATTAGAGCCGTGATTATCAGCCAGGAAACGGAATTTCTTCCTTCATAGCCTGGTGTAGGAGAATCACAGACGCATCAGTAAATCATTATTTCCTCACTCCTTGCTAATAATACAAGCAAATAAAGGGTCTCCCCAGAGCCTGCTGCCAATTTCCTCCCCACCTGATAAGGACAGAGCCATACCTCAGCACTGCCTTGGGCTGCTTTGCACACCCCAGGGTGGTTGGGGAAGGATGCCTTTTCCAGGGCCAAAGACAAGCTTTTAAGAAGTACCCTTCCAGACTGTTTTTTGAGTACCTAAGCATAGCCAACACATAGCCATTCCTGCAGAGGCAGGAATGTATCTACCCCTGTGCCTCACACTGCTCTCATTCTCACTGCCCCAGGAGCATTATCCCCAAAAAGAGCACACCTGCACAGCATGTGTCACACAGGCTGGTGAGAGACATGAGCAATTCAGAAGACACTACAGGTGTCCTTGTTTCCTTGTTGTACAGGCAGCACAACCTCCTCTCCTGCCCTCCCCAGGTTATCGAAAATGTTGCCCCCTCTCTGTAATCTTTCCACATGTACCACTGGTGTTGTTTAAATGCAGTCACACAGAAGAACTTGCTCAACAGTCTAGAATAATCATACCTTTCAGAAAAACATTTTCTAGACAAGCAAGCTGACAGATGCATTAGCTCAGACAGGCTGAGCCACTCTGTGCACAAGGCTCCCACATTTATGAAAGTGGCCCATTAACTTGTGGCAGGCTTTTCTTTGCCTCCACTTGGCTGATCCAAGAAAACACAGATTTTTTTTTTCTCCTCCTACCTCCCCATCTTTTAGTGATCAAGGGCATTTGCTCTTCTCCACGTGCAGGATCGGTGCCCTCATGCCTGCAGCTGCCTCTGCAGCCAGAGGGATGCCCAGGCAGGGCTTCTCATCTTCACCCTCATCTCATTGCCCCAGCTTTCACAACATGACAACAAAGGACAGACAAAGTTTTGTCTCCAGTGACAGCTCAGTTTTCACACAGCTGCACTGACACGGACCACTGGTGAAATTAATATATTCATCCTGCTGGCATGCACAGGCACAGGCTGGTTCTTTGTTACACAAATCAAGAGAGGAACGCCACCTCTTAGGTCACATGTCCTTCACCCCCAGTCTGTCCTTCACCACCAGACTGTCTGCATGTTTATTCCTTCCAGACTGAAATGATCATGGCACCAGTTTACAAAAATCAACTATCCTTCGTCTGTGGCAGAGTGGCATGCCAGATCAGCGCTCCCCCTTTGGGACGACACAGCTCACACAAATGGGCTGAATTTTAGATTTTGCATTGCTGGGGAAAAATCAGCTCCTTTCCCTTCCCTTTTTGCAGCCAAAATCAGAAATTTTTAGTTCCCAGGCTGTGGACTAAGAAATGCATTTATTTATTCTTGCCAGCATGAAGATATTGTGCCTTGCAGAACTTAAAAACACACAGTAAAAGCGTATGTGAAACAAAGGGTAACTGCCCTGCTTACTGAGCAAACAAGATGAGAAAAGCTCCAAAACCTGCAGCATCTCTGGCTCCCTAGCAAGAAAACAAAGACATGGCTGAGCTCTTCTGACAAAGAGGCAGCCCAGAAGCAGCCCAGGAATTCCTGCTGATATGCTATAGTGCATTTCTCATGGATCGGTGTTTTTCCACTGTGTGCTGACAGTCGCCGCTCAAGCGAACAGCCAGCACAAATGGGAAATGAAAAGAAAGGACAGCCAGGGAAAGGGCTTAAGCTGTGCAAATCACACTAGAACAAAAGCCAGAGCTCCTGGCAAAGAGATACACTAACTAGGGACAGTACAGGCACAAGAGGTGTTTGGAACAAACAGAACTCTGAAGGCAGCAGAGGGATGCGCAGCAACCAAACCTCAACCAATTTCTCTCCCAAGAACAGGAAGCCTCGGAGTCAGGGAGAAAGGGGCAGAGACAGGCGAAGAGACAACAGAATGCATGCAAACCACCACTGCATGCTTGTACTTCCTGAGGTGGAAATGCTTCTTCCTTGGTCTCTCCAGCCACGCTCAGACCCTATTTACTGGCCACAATAACCAGAATTGGCCACTGAATCAACCTCATAATTTTGCATTCTCCAGTAACCAGAACACGTGTTTTACGCCAAAACAGTCTAAGAGGATAAAAGCAGAGACAGAAATTTTTAAACTAAAACAATCAACACATACTCACATATCTGGCTGTTCCCTGCTGCCTTAATTGTTAATGCTCTCAATGCTTCAAAGGACTTCCCTGGCTCAATCCGGCCCCAGGTGAACAGCTGCCAGACAACAGAGCTGCCCTTCTCTTTAGGATGACCTGTTCAGCACAATTTTTGCACACAGTTGTCAAGGCAGTATTTGATATGATCAATGTGGCATCTGTGCAGGAAAATTTACATTTCTACTGATACATATATAAACATAAAAACTATATACATACACACACTAGAGGTATCATCTACACTGCAAAAGGAAACGGTAGATAGCCTCTGTGTTGATGAAAACTCAGGATTATGAATCAGTATGTAACAAGGTGGAAGGAAACATATTGCAGGGCAGCACTAGAAGTATACAGAGACTTTTGACATATTGGCATTTGAAGTAAAAAAAAAGCCCAACAGAAGAAGCTTTGCCAGACTTTATGTAGTCTTCAGTTTGATAGCCCAAAAAACTGCTACAGATGTTGTTTCCTCACTGAGATTCAGCACAGCTCTAAGATCACTTGCACAAAATTAGCACAGGTCTATAAGAAAGCCCCTCTATTAATTATGATCAAAAATGCAACTAATTTCTAGATTCCCAGAGTGCTGGGAAGAGTGCAAGGTGCCAATCTCAGCTCATCTTTGCTTCGATTGAGTTGGCAAAAACATGGATGTGGGATGAAGATCCAGCCACAGAAACTCTCTTTGCAGTTAATCAGGTTTGCCAAGAGCTGCCAGAACAAGGAGCAAGGTCAGAGCCCAGAGGAAAGAACAAGACTGGAAAACTACAAGTCCTGGCTCTTCTTCTGGCATTCAAAGAGGAAGACTCAGTTTCCCCCCAAAATTTATTTCCATAGCAGAGATTGTAGCAAAATGTCAAAAGGTGACAGTTATATAAAACGTAGGATGAAAAAAATTCTAGTTTCTACCAGGATCAAGAGAACTCTTTCCCTTCCCATTCACCCCTGCCTTGGAGCATATTCCAGTACATGAGGATCCAGTAAGTAACGTCCCCAGGGGTCAAACAGGAAAAATATGCAATTACATTGTCAATTCACCTGATGCCCAAAGACAGATGCAGAGGAGCCCGTATGTACATGTTAACTGAAATGGACTTTCCTCCTGCATGCCACAGATTGGTACTGATGTAACAGCTTGCAGTTACATGTTTGAGAAAGAGGTAATAACTCGTGATTCATCTTGCACAGAAATTCAAGATTTATCAGCTTTTCTTCCCAAATCCTCCCTGTCCCATGACCAGCACTCTGGCAAAAGTCAGAAGGCAGCACACTGGAGTTATGATGTGCTTTGGGCATAATAATTGTGTTGCCCAAACCTAAAACCTTGGGCAAATTATAAAGTGCTCTCATATAGACAGAAAATGGGGGAATGCAAAATTAATTGGACCTGCGGTCTCAGTCCCAGTGAACATGGGAAGACAGGCAGCAGGCAGAGGTGTACAACCCAGGAACACTGGCCAGGCAAGAAGAAGAAAGGGCAAGGAGGGTGCACAGGCCACCATCCAAGCAAGTACAGAGCCTTTGGGCTTGGCATGAAAGATTCGAGTCTGCCACATGGAGAACAAGTGCTGCCTTCTCGTATCCACTGGATGAACAACCGCTTGTACTTCATTAAGCTATCAATGAGGGAAACAAGATTCCATCTTTAAGGGGCAACCACAGAAAAGTCATCAGCTAGTTGTAGTCCTGGACAGCTGCAAATTGCACAAAAGAGTAAACCAGACATGAATTCCCAGAATCTTCTGAGTAGCACCAGGATCAAAACTGCCAGGCCTGGCACAGCTAGGCTCTTTCCTGCTAAGCTGTCACTGTGAGATGAAAACCTGTCTTGCATACTGTGAGCAAACCTGAGAGAGGCTGTGGAAAGTTCTCCCCTAAGATCATTCCAGTCAGCAGGATCAAAGGCAGCTTGCTGCTGCAGGATCATTTAAATGTCTGGATAGAAAAGAATTTTTCTGTGTTTTGGACTCTACATGCAGAATAAGCATTGCTTCCTCTGCCATGAAGTGACACAGCTCCCCTGCACCCTGTGGCAGAATATCTACACCCCCTTCCCCTCTTCTCTACCACAGAGAGTTGGTGCATAAAGAGACCTGGGCGGAAAGGCCCAGCAAGGGGTCATCTCTGGCACAAAAAGGGCTCAGATCCCAGCTAACAATCAACATCTTAGTCTGGAGAGCGGATGTGGAAAGAGATATAAGAAATATTCTTAACTGAGAGACAGTGTTTTACAAACTAGAAAAGACACACTAGTTATCACGGAGACAGAAGCCTCTGACACACACCCTGACAAACGTTTGAGACTTCTCCTCAGAGTTTGGATTCAGATTCCATGGCTACTTTCATGAGAATTGTGAGGAAGGATCTCAGTGTGGGCCCCACCAACAACTGGATGGTAAGATCCATTGAATCCTAAGTGATATTATTTCTTCACTAGCTGTAAAACTTACAGGTAAGTTTAACCCCAGACTGTGTATATCTACTAGCAGCCTCTTTTTGTCCTTATTCCTGTGTAGTATTAGTTTAAGTCTTACGTCTGTTAGTTTTGTGTCTATTAAATAAATAACTAATTCTATAATTGACTGAATCAGGCATCATTAAAGAACTTGTGAATGAGAGTGGGTTTTGGGGTGCGGGCTGCCTCAGTAAAGCCACCACCTGCTGCCAGAGACCTAAGCAAAAGGCAAGGACTTATCTAAAACCCTACATCTATTCGTAACACACACCCAAAACAAAGAGAAAGCCAGCAGGGCAGGATCAGAACACACTCACTAATAGAGAAAACTCAGTGTTTTCCTTTATAATGAGTATTTGCCTTCCTCAAATTACTGGTGCATCCTACCTGAAACTCAACTTACCATGTTGTGTTATCAGATCACATGTGCGGCCTCATGAAATAAAGCGACCCCCAGATCACCATATGTAAAAATCTGAGTATTTTTTACCAGGAGTAGAATTGTTGCAAGCAAACACAGAATGGCTGGGCTTATGCTGCCCCTTTGTTCGAAGAGAGCAGCTCCACATTCTCATGGAGCAAAACTCATTCCAAGGTGGAGGGATGACTTGCCAACAGTACTTTTACTATCATCCCTTCACACAACTCCTAAGCACAAAAGGTAAAACAAGGTCCTTGAGGACTTCTCCCACTAATTGTGTTTCACGCCAGGGACCCAAGAGAGTAAGCATATTTACAAGGTTGCTCCAAAGCAGGTGCCCATATAATGTTCCGACAGTATGGATCTCACAAGCAACTCTGCTTCTCTTCACAGCCCCCTCTGGGTCACAGGCACAAAGATTTGAAACATCAGTATTGGGAAACCCCAGGATACCCAACCAGCTTCTCCCCAACATTTTCAAGCTGTACTGAACAGCTCCCACCAGTCTGGAAGAAACACATCTCCTCTTTGGCAGGGACATATTTCCCAACATAGGAATTCCAAAAAAGTTCTCCACCTAAGCAGAACAGCATGTCCAGACCCAGCAGGCTTCTTCCAAGCCCCCAGGATCATTCATGACTTTAGACTGGTACAGATTTCTCATTCTGAGATTTAAACAATGTAACAACCAGACTGACTATAAGAGAGAATCTCAAGCTCATTTGCTTTCAGGTGGACCACAGTAAAGCAATGGCAAAAAGGAACATCTTCCAAAAGAGGATCCTACGCCATGAGCTTTGGTAGCTGTATATTTTAACCTGTTCAGACTAGCACTATGGAACAGGGGATGTTATTCATGCTTTTGGCTTATCAAGTGCTATACACAAGAATCACACAAAGTTAGGTGTGCCAGCTAATTATACCAAAGCCATTTAAAGGCTGTTGAGGATGGAGGTCGAGGGCAGCAATGGAGAAAGTATCAGAGGGGCTGAAATACTCCATACATGCCGCACTGTCAAGAGGGAGATCATGCTAATTTGTCACAGACAAAATACCCCAGTGTGCACACATCCTTGCTAGCTGAGATCTGCTCCAGCATGCACATTTATTCTTGGTAAAGTGGATGTTTCTGCTGATGTTTCTGTTCCTGACTCTTACCAAATCCAGTGAGTCAATGCAATCAAGCTTTATTGGACAGTGATTAAACTAAAGCTATTACATACCCCAAAACCGATAAAGATACTACTGAGATCTGCAGCAGTGTCTTACACTGTTACATGTGTGATCATAAAGACAACAGCACAAACCAAAATAAACCCCAGAAAATTTTCGAACTAAAGATCCTGTTTTTGACTGGCAGACAGCAAAACACTATTTTTCTGTGCTGCAGAACTTCAACAGACTATCAGTTTCCACTGACCTACAAAAGTACCTTGAGAATTGCAAGTTTAGCTCTGTTTATCAAAGGAATGAGGCTAACTTGCTGTTATCTCCAGATTCAGTTGAAGAACAATGTCTGGGGTTTGTTCAGTGGGCTTTTTTACCTTAAAAAAATTAAAGGCTTTAACTACATTTGCTGACATTTCACCTATAAAGAAGTAAGAGGTGAGTCATGGAAGAAAAGCAATTCATTAGTGTCCCACACTGTCTGCAGAAGAAAACATCCTCTGCTTTAGCTGCAGTTTATAATCCCATCTCCTTTTGCAGCTTAGAGTGGCATAGGTTCCCCAGAAAACACAAAGAAATAGAGACAGGAGGGGAATGTCTCTTAAGACATTGTGCTTCAGGCAGCAAAACAGCCATAATCCTGTTTTCCTCACTTTCCAAGGCAGTGAACAAAAAAACCCTGCATTTGTTAGACTGTTCGTTTCCCATGTGCAAAAGTTGTTCCCAGCTCCCATGGTTCATTACAGGATTGATTTCTTTCATCTGCTTCTTCTCATGCCGCATTCACCTGTGTCAGCACCCATCTCGCTCAGAGGCATCAGTGAGAGCAAACCACTGTATTTCAGGAAATCTTCCCAGCCCATATCGCGTGGGACAAATCCTGCAGGAATGGAGATAGTTAGGACGCAGCTCACCTCCTGCATGCAAGTTTGGAGCTGCCTAACAGCAAGCAAAGGGTGACAGTAACCCTGAAGCTGAATGGTTTGCACAATTCATGTGCATGTTTTCTCTCTCCCATCCCTCTAAACTCTTCCAGGTCAGGGCTGATCACCCTTCACCACCCTTATCTCCCTTCAGCCCAGCTATGATGTTTGTGTGGTCTTCCACATCCATTCACAGTCACATGAGACCAAACATCGCCAACAGGGGATTTTGTTGAGAGAACATTTATGCTGAATCATTAACAAAACATTAATAGTATTTAAAAGGTTTTAAAGTGACCAGAGCTCAATATGATTTTGAGATCTCAAGCTCAAAAATATTGCCAGTTCACATGTGTACATGCATGTAGAAGGCTCAGATGCTGTCCCACATCACTGGACAATGCTTCTAAGGCAGTGCCCAAGACCATAGGCAAGATGATGCTTCCAGAAACTGGATGTTGGAGGGGTTTCTATCCATCCCTGATATAAAAAATTTTTCTGTGCAGGTCCCTTGATAACAACTGCACAATTATTTCAATGCTGCTGCTATCTCTTGTCATCAAGTTACTGGAAGACAGACAAATGAAATCAATTAAAAAAAATAAACTAACGGGCATGCACTTTGCAGTTTAAGTCAATAAAGGTGATTCTAGGGCAAAAACTTAATTACTTAGAACTCGGCACATCAAGGGACATTGTTTTTTGAGGTCAAATGGAGAAAGTCTTCATCTATAAACACTTTGATTTGGCTAGCCTTAGGGAAGTCCCTAAACTTCTGCAGTTAAGTAGATGATGAATTTTTTATGATCACCGCTCTTACTTGAGGTGCTGGGATTTCATGCAATTATTCTTTCAGCATGCTGAAAATGTGGACTTTCCTGATACTTGAACTTCTCCCCAAATATACCCCAGGGATAGCTACGCCTGAACATAGAGGGAAAGGGCCCATGGACCTGCCCTCTGGCTGGTCACTTAGATGCAAATGATTGTTCAAACAACAGTCCGTCCACCTCCCTGCAAACATGCATCCTTTTCCTCAGGAAAAGGTAACAGGAAATCTGGAAAGACACAGAATTCACAGAGTTTACACAAAAAGGAATTGTCACCACATCAGATTCAGAGGCCACGGAGGTTTGCATTTGTCTGCTCAGTGGAGAGCTTCAACTTGATGTCTCTAGGCGGCCATCTGGTTTCCACAGGAGCTGCCCTGGTTCTCATTACAGCACACTGACACCAACTGAACTCTGCTGACAGAGAGCCCTCCCCCCCAAAAACCTGTCCAACCACTTCCATTTCCCATGTGGCACCTGTACGGTCCATCAAGGCTTTCTTCCCACCTCCAGAGAAGGAGGATGAAATTCAGAGGCTGAGCTCAGCCTCCCAGCCTGGAAGCTGAAGCGCAGTGGAGGGGAAGCAGGCAGCAGAAACAGTAGGAGATGACACCCCAACTACGTCAGAAGCTGAAGAGGTATGGTCCCAGGCACATACCTCATGAACAGTGATTCAAAGACCTTTTCATCAAGACATCATCTCAACAATTCCCACCTCCTTGTGGGTGAGTGCCTATTTTTGCAGCTCTTGCCTCATCTCCCTCAACCCTTTGGTTTTTGTTCAATATAATAGAAGGTTTGGAGTTGAGGCCTGCCCTAGGGTTTCCACACTACAAGGCACTGTCCCTATTTGTACTAAAAAAACCCCAAGAAATAATTAATAGTTATTACTTAGAAAAGATCTAATCTGAACTTGAAACCAGTAATTTAACAAGAAACAACCCACAGCCTGGAATTATCTAGCATGCCTAGTCCAACAGCTTGATTTTTTTAAAAAAAAAAATTTAATTATAACTCCTGAGCAGCTGAACAACCTAAAATATCAGCCTATGGTGGCATTCCCAGATTACAGAAAAAATCAACACCTTGCAGACCACTTTCACACACACCACCCCAGCCTGAGCAGTGAAGGGGGACAAAGAGGCACAGATGGTTCCCCCCCACCAGCATTAGCAGGACAGGAGAGCCCTATTCAAAAGCACATCCCACTAGCAGGAAAGACAGCCTGAGTAAGAGGAATGGGTTCACCACACTTGCAGCTGGGTGACACCGCCCTTTTAGCTAGTCCAGATGGACAAGAGGAAGGACACAGGCTTCTCAAGAAGCTTCCAAGGATGAAAGGAGCGGCAACTTCTAAACAACTTCAACAGGCAAGCAAATAACCAGGAAAAACAAACCCATGCACTTCCCACCTCACTCTAAAAAGCTGACAAAATCTTACTTCCCCTTCTTGCCTAAGCCTCACGCTATAAGAGGACAAGTATTAGTTCTTTGCTCCCTTGAAAGGGAAACAAACAGTTCTGCCACACAAGCTCTGCATTGAAGGGCATGAATGCAGATGATCTCACATGAAGCCGAGCCTCCTCTCCCAAGGTGGTGGGTCTTGTCTTTTAGACAACTCTATTTGCCCTGACGTCGAGTTAGCACTGAGGAATTTTTCCCTAGAATAGTGCTCTATATCCCTGTGGTGAGAATGTGATGGGGGCTGAAGGGGAGCAGAGACAGAGGCAGGCATGAATTGCATCCTCTGTTCCACTTCTTACATGACAAGCTTCAAAACCCTGGTTTTAAAATCAATGGGTTTGCCATGTGATAAAAGTCAGGACAAATAAGGTTTGACAAGACCCTCTTTTAAAGGTCAAAATTTGATTTGTGAGCCACTGGCTGGGGAAGCAGAGTGATGTTCCTCCAGAAGCAGGACCAGGACCCACAATTCCTGCTGCGACTCAGACCTGAGGCGATGAGGTCAGTCAGGGTCCACAGAAAGAATTTCCAGTGGACTGCCATTTCAAATGAGAATTTTCCCTCTAAACGCAACAAGGATTTTTCAGATCAGGCGCCAGCTCACAGAAAAAGCACAAATTGGGGTCCTCCAAGAGTGTCAGCACACACTTCTCTCGTGTGTCAGCCCTGCAAACAAGACCTTCTTCCCACCAGAAGCTGGCACCCATCACACAGCAGTCTGCACACACAGCAACAGCAGCTCTGGGAGGCAGAGATTACCAGCCCTGCAGGACCAGCTGATTCCCCAGTCCAACATTAAACACTTCCAACCCTCACAGCCCCTGCAAGCCTGCACACAAATACACTTCTTCAGTGAAATAAAGTGAGCCAACTCTTACTGATATGGCCAAGATAAAAGCCTCAATTTAAGTTTTGTCTCAGAAAGAAATACAATGTACATGCATTTTAATTTAAAAATCTCTGCACACAGAACTCTGTTAGAACCTGTGGCTTGAAAAATTTTGGTTATGGCAGTGGCCATGTAGAATGTTAGTATCTGTGAAGTCTAATTTTCTTGCAGACCATCTAATGCTACATTTCATACTAAGGCTGCTTGTACATCTCTCCTTCGAAAACCCTTCTGGAATTCATCCTTCTTCCAATACCCAGGCTGACAGCTCACACACTGAACACATAATCCTGTCTAGAAATGACAAAGTTTAAATTGTTCATGGGGAGTAAATCTGGGATGCTCTTATAAACTCTGCTTGTTTTTACGTAAATCTGAAATACAAAAGGAACAGAATAAAAAGGAGGCTGCCTCTGTTCCAGAACCAGAGCTCTTCTCAACAGAGAGGTTCAGCTGTTTTAAATGTTTCAACCATTAACAGATGTAAATACCCGCTTTACACCATGGGATTTGACCTTCCCCATGGGTATAAAAATATGCCCAAGGCCTTACAAGGGATCTTCTTAGGTCAGCCAGTGACCATGATATCATCTGCTTTTGTCAAAGCCTTTCCTAGTTTACAGGCTGCACCGAGCATGGAAGTTAATCTTCTCTTGCAAGGAGGAGGACTCTTTGCATTGTTTTCCCATCATCACTAACAGTTCATTTTTCTCCAAGGACAAGCAATATGAATTCCTCCCTGGTCTTCAGCGTCTTGCTCTCTGTGTACTTCACACAGAGCAACATCACAAGAAAATCAATTTCCATGAACTTTCTGGTTTATTGGTTTCATATTTCTTTCAATACAAATTTCTTGTCCTTTGTTTTTTTGTGGTTTGTGTTTGTTGTTTTTTCTAATAAGAGTTCACCTGATGGGATGCTGGAAATCCTCAAAGGAAACACAAAAGTGGGACTGTGAGATGTGATGCAAAAGCACAAACTGAGCAGGATGTTCCTAGTTCAAAGCTGGCAGTTCTTCCCTTTGCAATAAGAAGCTAATCATCATCCAGATGTAAACAATGAGAGAAAGTCTAGCCTCCTTCTCTTGAGGAAAAGCATTCAAAAACCATACAGTAGGCAAAATAAAATCACAGATTTGATCAGTAAAATTGCAAGGTAACTGCAGGTGGTCAAGTGTGCAACACTGAAATGCTCACAGCCCAGCACAAGAAAACAGGGGTGCAATGACCTGGCAGACACTGTGACCCCGCAAGGAAGTTGGGAACCCATCTGTGTCTGTCTGCTCTGCGCAACTGCCTCTTCAAAGGCTGGGAAGAAAATGCCACATCTTCTTTCCAGTCTGCCCCCTCAACTTGCCCTTCCTCCAAGGCAAAGAGAGCTGCAGCCACATTGCTCAAGAGGGGACACAGACCCTCAGACAAGTCCCTATTTCCTGCTCACTTCTGACCAAAGCAGCCTTCATGTTGTTCAACCCTGAAACAGGCTTAGTATTTCCAGCCCAATGGGGCCATCCGTGCATCCACCAGTGTCACTGCACTCATAACACGGGAGCAGTAAGACCACACCACCAGTGCTGCTCATACGTGGGTGTCCAGACCACATAGACAAATTTTATCTGGTATGAAAAAGCTTGATTATTCTTAATTGGAATAAAAATGAGAAGAACATGTTTTCACAGCCAAGACTAAAGATCATTACTGCAGCTCTAATCATTCTGGACCGTGAAAGATCATAGAACTTCTGGCTAAAATTTCAAGTGTTTAGCTACAGTTTTTAGAAATGGTTATAATTCCCCTGACTGCGTAATTTAGTCTCAAGAATAAAACTTCATCTCAAAGCACAAACAGCTCTGACACAACAGCATTTCTGCCATGGTGAGAGCCCAGAGAAAAATGCTTCGTTCTTTCACTTTCTTGCATGTGTCAAGAAACGCACCCTCAGCTGCAAAGTGCTATCAGCTGCTTATTCTCCAAAATAAAACTTTATTTTTAGCCTAAGCACTTACTCAGGATCTGTGTGAGTATTGCAATTAAGCTCTCATGCCCATTGAAAGCTCTGTCAAACCTGCAGCAGATGACAAATAATGCTGCAGGCTCCAGCGCAAGGGACAGTCCATACAACAGTCTGTAGAATCACCACCTGTTCGGGAACAATGAGAGCAACTCCACCAAGGGTCACGAGCATCAAGTTTAAAGGTGGATTTTAAGCAGATGGAGGGAGAAACTCTTACAGCAAACAACAATTGCCAAACTCAGTTTCCAGCAAGCCCAGGGAGGCTGTAGTATCTCCCTCTCTGGAGACATTCAAAACCCACCTGGACATGTTCCTTTGTCACCTGCTGTGGCAAGGTGTTGGATTGGATGATCTCCAGAGGTCCCTCCCAACCCAAACTATTCTATGATTGACAATGTACAGCCAACTGGGGAGCTGGAACTTGCTTTAAAATTCCTCCCAATTCGAGCTATTCTGTGATTCTAATTTGTGTTCCACAGCCATCATTGTCTCCATGGCAGTGTGGAAGGTTTGACAATACCTGAGCTGCCACAGTGATCCTACACAGCACCAGCCTTGGCACATGCTGCTCCATCCCTGAACCAATGCACATGCGATCCTGGCAGAGAAGCAACACGATTAGAAACAAGGAGTTTTCCAGCAAGCCAGTGGACTGAATTAACTGAGAGTGGGGTTGACAAGAGCAGAGGCAGCTTAGGAGAAGGCTGGACAGCAGGGCTGGGTGTAGGATGTGGGTTCAGGCTGCAGGAGTGGCCATGAGCTGTGAGACCCACACACTGAGCCCTGGCATGCCCTAGTCTGCAAGGAAAGGAAGCTCCTACACTACCTCACTCTGCACCACACAATTCCAGTCCTGAATCCAGGTCAATGCTACAACACAAAATAGGACAGAACCGTTTGGGCAAACAGAGAGTGCTCAAATTTCACTCCCTCACAGCAACTTGTCTTCTTTGCAGCTGGGGAGGCAACATCCCACTCCTGTGTCTGCCTGGTCAGGACTACCTGTACTCTGCTGCCATTCACTTGCTCATTCTGCAGGAGAATTTAAGTTGTTGCTAGGCTACACAAAGCAGTCTCTTATTTTTATCACATGCCTGTTTATTCTTGTAGAAAAAGATACAGCAAACAGCAATCCACGGCATCCTCAAAATGCTTGTTATACTCTTTGCTTGGCTCCATTTTCTCAAAAGACAGTCCAAAGCTTCTTGGCCATGGGCGTACACACCTCTGCACCCAGACAGACCTCTCCTTGCTCCTCTAGAGGTACAATGTGAAATCATGAACACAGACACAAATTCCACATTACAATTTTTCAGTTACTCCAAATAAATTTAAGGTAATTTTGAAAAGGATATCAATAATAATTTCAAAGCTGTTTCCTAATGGCTTAATACGGCTGAGCAGCTGATTTGTAACAGCCAGCAGGCTAAACCATTCCCACTTCATCAGGAAACATTTCCCTGCAACTTAGCATGTATTTTTGCACCCCTAACATTTACCAATACAGTATTTTAAAGCTGCCATTCCCCTCTCCAGCATTTAATGTTAACACTTTTATTTACAGGGAATGCAGCCTGGGTCAGTGCAGACATGAGACAAGACAAGATCAGTTGTGGCACCTGGAGAAGCCAAGAGCTGAAGCAGGCCTGCTGCTCCTGGACGTGAGTCCCATAGTAGGAGCAAACCACCATGGCCAGCCCCTGTCCTGCCAGGAGCAGAGCAGATCAGCTTTCCTGGCAGGCCAAGTGTCACCCATAGCTCAGCATCCTCCAGGACAACCACTCCCTCTGTGCTCCTGGCGCTGTTGTGCTACAGCCTGAAATCTTCATCTAGAGCTAGAACAATTCCACATTCCCATTACAAAAGTCCAGGTTCCATCATAACCATAGCAACATAGAGCTATTTATCCCACAGAAAGGAACCTTAAAAAAACCCCACCCACACATTTCCTCTTTCCTAAAAGCTGTTGAACCTCCTGAGCCTAAGGAAGCTTTCCAAACTGAATCTTTTAGAGCTGCACATAAAGCTTTGAAAAGCCTATCTTCTGGAGTGACTGTCTGACTCCAGAGACCCTAAGCTTCATTTTAATCTCCACATTTTTCTGCCACTCATACATCACTTAAGCATCAGCACACAGCTGGAGACAAAAGACCAACCTCACACTGACGGGCACTCTGCCGTTCAATAGGATGGTCTGGCACTTGAGCAGACAGTTTTGCTGCAGCAGTATTCACCTGGCATTAGATATTAACATATTTCTTGCTCCACCAGTAGTTGGAGGCAACTACTCACATGCTGTCACCGGAACAGTGCTAGGTACATGTTTTCATTTGTCTGGCAGCAGCACCCACAGCCCCTGAGTACACGACTTTGCTGGCTACTGCTGGTGTCATGGCCTCCACCATGGCCATGCAGAGCCAGGGCTAAGCCACATGTAAGGCCACTGTTTCAACAAGCAACTCTCTGTGTGCTGCCCCATTCAGCAGCACAGCCCAATCCTCCCCTCTCACTGCTTGATGGTTTCAGCATCTATCCTCAGAATGGCGCTTGGCTTGAAATGACTCTTAATAACCCAAAAAGGATAAAAGTGAACTACAGAAGAGTAAAATCAGCAGGAATATCAGCTGAAGTTGGCCATTTGTAGTTGATTCAAATCAACTTCACTTCATCTGTACCTTCTGGTGCTCTGGCTGGGCCCCAACTTGTTTCTTAGGGGCATTCTAAGAAGGATTTGTTGGTGGAGCTTTTTTCTCCCCTGCAACTAACGCTCCTTTAATAGCAATAGTGAGCCACGAGGATTTCAGTACAAAATCTTTCAAAAAGACATCAGACAAAAATTAGCATTAAATAATAACTGGGAATTAATTTTTTTTTTTAGAAAAGTCAAGGCATCAATATCCCACATCTATGAAAGCTGAGGGAAAAAAAAATAACCCTGAAACTCAAGAGGAGCTCAGAAGAAAAAAAATACTCCTAATAGTGCAAAACAGCAACAGCAGCCCAAGCCTCTACCGTGAGCATCCTCTCGGCAGGTTGCTGTGAGGGGCAGTGACTGTTCTCCAACCTATTGCTCACCTGGAACTTAACTGAACTGCTAAGGAAGGCCAAGTTTACCTTTACAATGGTGACTCCTGTTGGCCACTCTCTCTCCCTGCTAACACTAATCATTAGCAGTGTTTTTCTCCCTGCTGCGATTGGGGCAGCAATAATTGCCTCCCAGACTGCTGTCACTAATTAGTCTCAGTGCCCTTATTAAACCAAAACTGGGTGACAAATTGTTTGCACTCCTCCTGGACGTTGAGCAAACAATCTCAAGCACACTCTCAGTGAGCAGATGCTTCCTACCATGAATAAACACAGGTTCTGACATCAGCTCTTCAGAGCTGGCCAGATGCAACAACAGAAAGTCAGTAACAGACATACAGGATGACTGCAACTGCAGAGCAGCAAATTGGACCCTGCTGCTTCACACATCATCAACAAATTCAGGTACTGAAAATCTATGGCCAAAACACAGATGAGTAGATGCAGGGAAGACTGTTTCCTGCAACAAGGTCCAAAGGTATTTGGGAAAGTTACAGCTGATCTAGAGGGAATGTTCACAAATTCATGAGCAATGCTGCTTTAATATTAGTGCATTACTAACATGTCAGGAGTTAGCCTGGCAGGCTGCAAGCTGTGTTGAGGCTGCAGCAACATATGTTAGAAATGACTGTGAAGTCATAAAATAAATACTTTTCCTGTAAGATTTTGAGATGCATACTAGCAAGGTACCTGCAAGAAAAAAAACTGGTATGAGTGAGCAGCCTAGGAGAAGGCTCCTGCACCCACAGCAGTGAGAAGACGTCATGCCACACAAGCAAACGAAGCAAGAGACTGCAGACAGGAAACTCATGGGCAGCAACCTGGAACTATGCCACTGTGGGGTTTTAAAATCTAGCAGTTAATAAGGTCTTTGCTCTGTAACTAAATAGCTTCTGTAAATAGCTTATTAAGGGCTTATTGATACACAAGATGTCCCCTTCCATCAGGCCATCCTGCCAGGCAGCAGAAGAATCCCATCTTCACAGGATGGAGAGACCAAGTAACCATCAAAGGGACCTGGTGTTGCCCTAACCACGTCCACATTCTCCTGTAAATGCTTGTCTCACTGGAGTGTTCTGCAAAACCTACACCCACACTTACTTACAGCCTGAGTTACTGCTAATCAGAAATTCAATGGCATCTGAAGGAGCAGCAGCAGCACACTAAAGAGGGTTGTCACCATTGTCAGACAGATGCCAAAAGGCCCACTTGTAACATTCACATGCATTTCTGCGCAGTTACCCATTCACTGATGCAAAAAGTCTTCAGCATCCAGGTCCAACAGCTATCCCAAGGCCCAAAAGCACAAAAGTGCCTATGAATTAGTTCTACATGAAATGCCTATTTTAATTTTTAGAAGCCATGTTTTCCCTCAGAAGCCTCCACTAAGCAACCCATGCACTGTACAAGCCCCATGTAACGTCCTTCCCATGACACTTGCATGGGCACAGTGCTCACATCCCAGCAGCAAAAGGTGTACTCCATCCTCTGACTCCAGTCAGAGCTGGTGCTCAGACCTTCTGTGATTCCCGGTACCACCAACCTGGCTGTAAGTGCTGCCATTGCAGGCAGCTACCATGGCTTCTCCCCGGTCCTGGGACAGCTGGGGTGTGCTGTGGGTGCCCTGGTGTGTTAATGGAAGGAGGACAATCACCCCTCACTATCCTCTAGTATGGGGGTACCACACACACGGAGCCCCCAGCCCAAACAGCCAGCACGGCGATGGCCATAGGAGTGCCACTAACTTACATCAACCACAGCTGCTGACCGGGAGATTCTAGTTTACCTGTAATCATGTTTACTCTAGGGAGGAGAATCCCCCTCAGCATCTCCCAGGGATTTTCCTATTTTCTTCTCCCAGTTCTGCAGGAGCGAAGAGCCTGCCAGACTTTCAGGCCCTGGAGATGGCACCCGGGGGATCCATATCCAGCCCCCTTCCTCCGGATGAGCCTGCTGAGCTCTCACTTTGTCCCTGACCCGCATGGCTGGTGCTCCCCAAACCTGACACCACAGGAAATGTCTCCTGCCTCCCTGCAACCACGGTATTCCCATCCCTCAGTGTCCCAGACTGTTCCCGCCTGGTGAAGACGCTGCAGGGGCAGTCACGGCCACCTAAATCGCACACCCCTTTCACCAGTTGGGCCAGCGGCTCTCAGAGAAGACACGCGAGGGACCATGACCGGCTGGGTCTGGGCTGCTCAAAGCAGGGGGCAGGTGCACCGAGCACCGGGCTGTGTTCTGCCACCGCGCCGGCACAAACCTAGCCTGGGACAGCAAGGAAAGCCCCGCTGCCTGCGAGGGGCCAGGACAGAGCTGCCCCGCCCCGAGACCCCCCGCCAGAGCCGCCGCGCCCGGCCCGGCCCACCTGCAGCCGTTGGAGGTAGGAGGCCGGCGCGTAGCCCGTCTCGCCAGAGCCGGCGCGGGTGACGAGCCACCAGTGCTGGTTGCTGCGCTCCAGGAGCAGGAAGGTCTCTCCGGCAGCGAAGGGGAGCGAGTTGGGCTCAGCCGAGCGGAAGCTGTACAGGGCCTGGTACATGGCGATGGCGGCGGCACCGGCACCCGCAGCACCGGCACCTCCGCCCACTCGCCCGGACCGGACTGGCCCCGCCCCCCCNCGCGCCTGGTCCCGCAGGCACATCGCTTCCCCACTAAATCCGCCCCTCCCAGCGAGTGTCCCCGAGCAGCCCCTCCTCTCAGAATCCCCTATTGGAGCACCCGGCACCACTGTCCCCAAAGTCCTTGTGTGCCCGCCAGCCTCACCCTGGGTGCCACGAGGGCTTCCCCCAGCGAGCTCCTCTGGGCCGGTCCCGTTCCCCGCCACTCCCCCAGCATAGGATCAGGGCTGGCTCTGACCCGCAGCGGACACAGTGACCTGGCAAATGGCCGTGGGGACGTGGGACACGGCCCGTCAGGCCTGGAGCTCTCCAAGAAGACACAGCCCCCAGCCCCATTCATCTCCTTGCCCCATTCCAGGAGAACAACCCTTTGGGACACTACCCCAAGTAGCCCAAGACCCCTGCAAGCCCCCCAAGACATCAGCAGCTTCCCTTGATCCCTGCTGCCTAGTGGTCTGAGCCCTTCTTGCTGTCCAAGGGAAGTGGGCAGCAGCCCTGCAGGGCATGGTCCCCTCTCTTCCCCAGCCAGGGCTTTCTCCATGCTGACCTAGGAACAAGACAAATTTTCCACCTGGCAAAACTAGCACAGACAGCCTAGGAGCAGGGTGGGTAGGGACCTGGTTACAGCATCCCAGTGGGACTAGTACATAAGCTATAGCCAAGCCCACAACAAAGACAACCCTCACCCATCCTGCCCACCCCTGCCATCCTGTCGGGATGCAGGGATGTGGAGATAGAATAGTCCACGGATCCCCACTCACAGTTACAGGGGAGTTTAATTCATCCAGAAACCATTCACAACCCAATCCAACCAGCGGTAATACAATAAAAATTTGGCTTGCAATGGCCACAACCTCCTGCCTGCTCCCAGCACAGCCCACTCAGGCCCCCACTTTTCCCAGCACTGGCAGTGAGATAGTTCTGGCTGATCCTGGTTACGCAGAAGTGGAGGATGGAGTGGGAGTGAATGGTTGCCTAGACTCCCCCACTGCAGCAGGTACTGGGAATCACTGCAGTGAGCTGAAGCTGGGCACACTCAGGCTGGAAAAACAGCAGGTTGTTTTGATTTGGAACTGTGAGATGTAACTGGGGCTGAATCCTTCAGGAACTTTTCAGGTCTGGACTTCCTGCCTGGTCACGGTCCCTTCCAGATGCCCAGCAGGGAACAGCATGACAGTGGGCAAGGGCTGGGTAGCCCAGGATCATCACTGCAGAAGAGAAAACTTTCCTGCATGTGGCGTCATTATTCTTGGCACCACTCATATCCCACGGGGACAGGATTCTCTGCTTGCCGGTCTCCTGCCTGGTTTGGCTGTACTGTTCACCCTGCTGCTGTGTCCCCACTCCAGGTCAGCCCTGGCCACTCCCTGGCACGAGCCCAGCTGTTTGTGCTGAAATAACGGTGCTTTATTTCCACGAAGTCGGCAGCACAGGCTGTGCTGGCAGGCAGAGGCAGCTGAGGGGGATGCAGGCACCTATCACCCACCTCCGACGTGCACAGCAGCAGCAGCAGCACCCTAGTCTCATCCTCTGCTCAGCACAGCATCCCAGCTCGCAGCTGGGAAGGATTTCCTCTGTAAAGGCCCCTGCAAATCCTTCTGCATCTGGGTTGAATGCAGAGCCCAGGACAAATTCCTGCTACTGCTGAATCAGCTTTGAATTGCAAGTGCCAGGTGGTTTATATTGGACAGGGAGGGGCAACGAACAAGGATCCTGCTGCGTCACTTGCAGGTGACTTTTAAAGCTGAACTTGAGACCTCAGGACATAACACTTGCATCCCTTGCCCTCAGAGCCTTGGGGACTAGGACCACTGTAAGCTGTGAAGGGCTCAGTGCATGCATGGCAGCCCCCACACTCCTGTTTTCCTCCAGAGCTGTGGAGGGAAAGCATTGCACAACAGCACTTATATGATCGGAACACAAACTTGCCAGCTCCACATACACTTATATAATTCTGCACCGTCTGCTCGTCAACACATTGCAAAACAGCAGTGGGATCAATTGCTCTACTTTTAGGTATACAAATATTATTGCACTCCAACCAGCTCTCTCTGGGTGAAAAGTCATAGGGATATGAGGTGTTGTGAGGACCCCAGGCCCATAACTCCGATGACAGTGTCTTTAGTGTGCCCTGTAGGGACTGGTGGTATCCATGGCCAGGATGGCCAGGTACTGGAATACCTCTTGGGCATGTCCCTATTTCCCAGTGTTCTGACAGCCCTGCCTCCTGGAAAACCACATTAAAAGGCTGTAGATAGGACCCCCAATTGCATACATCAGTATCACTTCCAGAAGATCTCACCTCTCCAACTACATCTGCTGCCTTACGGGAGAAGCCTGCAGACCAGTGCTGCCTGCCAGCTAGCTGGGAAGGGTGCTCCGGCCAGCAGGAGTGAGCCCGGCTCCTGCCTCTTGCAAGGAACAACACGGTGATCCGTGCTGAGCCCGAAAACACCAGCGAGGTGTGCTCTTTGGGCGGCCGCTTCCCCGTAGAGCACAACCAGTGGAAAAGCCGAAGCTGCCGAGGCAGTGGGTGGTTCTGGGGCCGCTTTGTTCCGCCTGCCTGCGGGGCCGAGGTGCCCGCCTGGCTCCTTGCGCAACACGTCCTGCACAAAGCCTGGGCTGGCTGGGGCCCAGACCCCTCCTGTGGCCGGAGGAAGGAGCAGCCAGTGCCTGTCAACAGCTGCACTTCCTAGAAATGAAGAAGACAGAAGGTCGGGAGAGTTGAGGGATGGTGGAGGGGTGAGGAATGCTTGCGGGAAGGATTGAGGCACTGCAGGTTACAAGGGGAGCAGCACACAGTCCAGCCTGTGCCCTGTAGCTTCTCTTCAGGAAAACAAGCTCTTTGACTTCACACAACAGCTCCCTGTTCTTTGTTAAACTCTGCTCGCGTCCAGACCTGATGAGCCCCTTGCCAGCCCACGCACTTTGTGGGCCAGCACAGCCCCTTCCCAGCTCTCCCCGCCGGGGCAGCCCTGCAGGCTCCAGTGCCATGCGGCGGGAGCACCACTCCCTGGGCTTCCCACGCTGTCCTTCCAGCCACAGGACTGCCGGGTGAAGGACACTTCCTGACTTCACGTCTGTCTCCAAGTAGGCCAATGCTGCCTTGACCAACACCACCCTGGTCACGTCCTTTCCTTGTTGCATGTGGGAAGAGCTGCAAAACAAAGGGTTGCCTGGGGTGCAGGAGTGGATCCTGCCTCTGTGGGCTCTAGGAGCTCCTCTGCTTCTCTTTCAAAGAGGAAGTGAAAAGATTCCACAGGGTCAATGCAACCCATCACAGCTCAGCTGGTGAAAACCCAAGAAAGAGAAAACAGAGTCTATTACCTCAAGTGGAGCTGGCAGGCCAGCATGGCAGGCACCAGCCTCCACCATGTGAGGCTGCTGCCAGTGTCACCCTTTGCTGCCCATATGGTTTGTGGGGGCAGGAGGGACTGGGACCTGCTTACACCCTTTCCATGAGGGAGAGCTCTGGGCTGGTGGGTGGGTGCAGCAGGCCCTGGTGAGCAGGTGAGGGGTGCTGGGATGGGGATCCTCACTGATGGAACAGGGTCCTCAGCCTGGTGGGGGCTGTCTCCAGGGTTTGCTCTGCTCTCATTCAGGTGTCTTGAGTTACAAGCTTCGAACAAAGGCCAGGCAACAGAGGGCTGGGGGAGGCCCCTTAGCCAACCCTTATTTCCAAACAATTGAAGGAAGGTGGCTTTGCTTCCAGCTAGGGACACAAACCATTCATCCATTCATTCCCTGCCCCCTCTGCTCTGCCCTACATAAATCCAAGGCTTGGGCAACATTGGAGATAGCCACAGGGCAATGCAGGACCCTCACCCAGTGCCAAGGATGGATCCATGCATAGGATGGACAGACAGTGGCCCCTAGCCCCACTAGAGCATCACGAGTTTTATTAGCCTCCAGTTACACAAACTTAAGCCCACCACCATTAGAAACAGGGAAGGCGTAGCTGCTGGGCCACACACAGCACCTGCTGTCTCCAGTACTGGGTGCCACAGAGGCATCAGGGCACAGGGTCCCTCTGCCCCTGTGCGCTGAGAACCACCGTGTCCCCATTGGCTCAGGTCTGAGTCCTTTGCTGGCCTAGGGCCACAGAGTGAACCATTCTCCCCTGGGCAGAGAACACAGCAATTTTGGGCTGCTGCCCTCTGAGATGTCACTGCTTGGCCACAAGGAAATACTTTGTTCTCACTCCATATAAGGCTTTTTTGTGTCTCCCCACTGGCACAGACCCAGCTCAGGGGAAGAAGTCCAGCAGCTACTCAAGAGCAACACAGGATGGGGATAGTGCAGGGACAAAGGTGCCCTCTCCTCCAGCAAGGCCAGGGGTTTTCCCCTGTCTCTTCTTGCTTCTGCCCTGCCCAGCCCCAGTGCCAGGCAGGCCACCTACCAAAACATCCTGGCACGTCCACAGAGCACCACTCACCCCCCCACCTCAGTCCCCAGTGCCCTGCCAGCAAAGCAGAACTCAATTCACTGCAGAAACCAGTGCCAGCTGCAGGAATGTGTTTCATCTCTGACTAACTGATGCATGGCAGTTCCCATCAGCCACCCCAGTTTTGGGCTAGAAGTGACCTGTTTATGTAAGCCAAGCTCCCCACAAGCCTGGGGCTGGTGTAGCATCCTCCAAGGCAGCCATAGGAAAGCAGGACCAGGTGCCTAGGGGCCTGGACCCAGCCAAGCTGGACCACATGCTGTCTCTCACCCAGCCCCTGCAAAGCCACCAGTACAGGGTCACACTGCAGCCACCCTGGGCAATGGTCCTGCTAGGGCAGGGCTGGCAGGAAAAGGTGGTCTTCTCCAACCATCAGGAAGCAGGCAGGGGAGAGACCAGATGCAGGAGAGCCTTGAGGAACAGGGATGTGCACTCAGCATTGTCCTCCATGGAGCAGAGGCCACAGAAATTACAGAATGGGGCATCCCTGCCAGGGGACAAGGCTGTTCCCAGCTCCTGTCCCTCATCCCAGCAGCAGGGCTGCTCTGTGGAGATGCCTCTCCTATGATGCAGGGCTCCCCAGAACACGAGGGAACCAGCCCAGCTGCCCCTTCCAAGGGCTCTTGCTGGCACAACTAGCATAGAGGGAAGCTCACAGTCCAGGGAGGACCAGAGCTGTGGGGAACCATGCTCAGAGCACACAGAGGAACATAAAAAGCCCTCACGTCTATTCCTGAGTGCAGCTGCTGCTTTCCAATTATTCCATCATTCTGTCCTTTGCTGTAGTCCAACAGGCAGGTGACCACAAACACCCTCCCCAACCCCAACCCCTGCTCATCCCATTCCTGTTCTCCGAAAGGGCCAGGCACAGGGCTGGGGAGTCATTTACAGGGACTGTGGGAACCCCATTCCCACCCCATCATGTTGGCAGTTACACAATTGCCTTTCCACAAGCAAGGCTTGGATGAATGTGTGGAGAACAGCATGGAAGGAAAAGAAAGCTGCTCTTGAACTTTGCAAGACAGTATGCCAATAAGAGGTACTTGCACACAGGTTGCCCGTTTTTTAACCTTCAAGGATGTGGCGCAAGGAAGGGATTTTTCCTCTTGATGTTTTGCTGTTACATACCTCAAAGTAACTAATGAAAAAGGTCTTCTCTATTCCTGCTCCCCCATTCCCAGCTGCTGCAGCCCAGGAAGCTCCCAACCACTTGTTGCTTTGAAGCCCTGGCACAGCATGGCTTGATCCTCCGACAATATTGGCAAAAGGATTTTAGCATGCTGGCTTGAGCCTAGAGGGGCAGGTCCCTCCGCCTTTGTGCAGCAGCACCAATTGCACCTGAGGGTTTGCTATTATTCTTAAATGGACCCCCCAGTGCTCCAGGTCTGGCTGCTGATACCACACTGCTGAAACTGTGTCTAGACCGAGCTTACCCTGCTGGCAGTTTCTGCAGCTCCTTGCCTGTACCCAAGGCTGTGTCTTCAGGCCTGTTCTGGAGGCAGCTTGCACCAGAGCAAATGCAACTGTTCTTGTTGGATTTTATGAATACCCTCCAGAGTTCCTACGTAACACAAGTACATTAGGGGACTTTTATCCCTGCTGATTTCAGACTACAAAGTCAAACCATGTATCAGGTGAATCTGCTTATTCATAAGTAGAGCAATGATAGGCGACTATAGCACGTGCCAAGAGACTCATCATTAGCTTATCAGAAGAGGACATCACATCCTAAACTGGAGAACTGAAAGGGAAATACCACCTTACAGCCTTGGTCCCTCTCCTTGTGCTGGGCACGTCCTGGGAACAACCAGGCAGGAGTGCTGCTCCATCAATACTGAAGGGATTTTGCAGTTGAGATGCCAGTAAGTATCCCCATCCTCTCCCCTTGCCCAAGGCTTTTTGCAGCCAGTGCCAGGAGTGGTTCACAGGACCCTGTCAGCTGCACTCCCCACCAGTGTCTCACTCAAAAGGAACACATGGCCTGTTCAGGCAGGACAAGCCCATCTCCAGAGACAACAGCCCATGTACTGGCATAAAATACTGAGGTGACTGCAAGATTTAAAAATACCTGTTTAAAATCAACATCAGTTAGTGCCTGAACACTGTGGAACAACACAAACCCAAACAAAAACCAAACAAAAAACCCCACCCACAAACTCATGTATAAGCAAAGGTTAAAAGCTCCTTTTAAAAGTACAAAGAAGCAGAGAGCCATCAGACAGACTTTGATCAGAACTTGATAGCAACTGCTGGGGGATATGAAACTGAAGTTACAGGGCTACTGACAGCTGAAGAGGGTGACCTTCCACAAGCAGCCTTCCTACCACACCCCACCTCCCCTCTCCTAAGCAAGCCAGCAAAGAATCGGCTGAGAGATGATTCACTTGACTCTTCTGCACAAACTGACTCCTTCATTCTGATTATCTGTAACAAGAACTTCTCCACTCTTACCTCAGCACTTCCACACCCATTTTTCTCTTGCACTATCATGATGACGTACAAACCTCTCAAGGGGAGAAGTCTTTTATCTAAAAATGGTTAGATAAATGCTCCTCTTAACAGAGCCATTGGTTTAGTTACTCTGTTATTGCAGCTACTCACTACCATCTCACTTTCTGATGCTTCCCTTCCTGTCAGTTTGTCCCAAGTAAGATTTTAACCTGCTTAAGGTACTTTTCAGGCTTGGCAGCTCTGCCCTGGTTGCAGCTGCTGCAGCTATTCCTGTTCAAGTTTTACATATTTTGCCTCAGCTTAGGTTAAATAACATCTATAGCTCTCTAGAAATAGATTACACAGCGTAAGATCTAGTTACAAGACCAGGGAACAAGAAATAGGTTGATTTCAAGAGCAAGTTCTCACTGATCAGTCAATCTGAGTGGAAGGGACCGCTGGAGGTCTCTCGTAAGCTGTCTTTACCCCATCTATGCAGGCCCTGTTGTCTCAGCCTCTCCTCAAAGAGGATGTGCTGGGCCCTGTCAGTTCAATGGCTCTGCTGGTCTTGCTCATCACGCTTGACAGGAGGCCCAGGACAGACATGCTATCCCACAGGTAGTCTCACGAGGCAGATAAGCCTTGATGTTCATAGGCTGCTTCTGCCTTACACCAGAGACCAGAGATCTGAGCTTCCTCTCCTCCTCAGTCACCAGCAACAACAGAAGCATCACTTACAATGAACAAAAAGAATTTTATTAGAACATATACACACAGGGGTAACAGAGGTATCTGAGTAATCAAACATGGAATGTTTAAGAAAGTTAAAATAAATAAGGACACCAAGTTTTGCCAGTGCTAGGTCCAGCACCAATATAAGTAAATGCCCTCTGAACAAGTCTGACTCTGACAGGACCATCTCTGCAGAGCCTTTAAAGATTCCTACCACCAGAAAGTGGCCAATAATTTTGGAATACAAAGAGTCACGATAGTGCTTTCTACTGATGTGCATTCATACTGTTTATTCACTACTTTCATCTCTTATTTCTTTAATAATATCTATTAAATTCTGGAGTCCAAAAACGTAACCTGTGTCTTGGCCCTCATGCACCACACTGTCTTCTCCATAGTACTTGCAGGTTGTGTGGGCAAAGTCTATCATGCGGACATCGACAGTAGTGGCAGTTGGTTTGTAGGCATAGGCTCCTGCTGACTCATCTGAAGATTCTTCTGAAAGGTCCTCTAGGTCCTCTGGATCTGAGTCAACGGCAACTTCCTGCCTTTCCTTTCCATCATAGATGATCAGCAAGGAGCTGGAATAGAAGCGATAGGACTCCTGTTTCTCCAGCACAGACTTGAGTTCAGTAAGTTTTTTAATAACGGACTCGAAGAGTTCCCTGCGCAGGTATTTGCCATTATGAAAGAACTGGTAAAGTGCTTCTTTGAATCCCTGGACTGAGAGTTTTCTTCCATGGTATTTATTCATGAACATCAGCTGGCCAGTGCCTGCCTGGTAGACCTGCAGATACAAACACAGGACAAAAAAAGGAATAGTTTAAACTGCTGGTAAACTGACACCAAAGCTTTGAGGGGACACAAAAAAAAATAAAAACTAAAAAAGCACACTCCTTAAGGCTTTTACAAGATGACCTGCTACTCTCTAAAATGGCTCTTGCCCAATTATAGAAATTGCTATCAACAGATCCAGCAGAGCCTGTGCAACTTTGAGGAAGTGGAAAATTCCTCCAGTTTAGATTTGAGCTTTTCCACCCAGAATGTAAGAGCAAGGACTTTAAGTAGAGATTTGGAAAGCTGCAGCCAAGGTCTCCAAAGTCAAGCTACAACTTGTACCACAGCCACTCATTACCTGCCTCTGCTCTACGATGCACCAGTTGATTCTCAGCATGCTGAGATTTGAGTGACAGCAAACATTCCTATACAAAACTAAGGTGTACCCTATAATCATCTGTATTTGAAGAAGTCAAGAGGTGCTCCTGCAGGGAAATGCCTTCCTGCAGGAAGGCATAGGAGAGTGGTCTATACAACCGATAGTTCAATAATGCCTAAACATTTGGGTCAAGAAAGGATAGCAGGTGCTTCCAAAACTCCTCTGTTTTCCAGCACAAGTCAACACTGGAAAGTGAACAATGGCCATGCCCTGCTCAAATCCCAGCACACTGTGGTTAGAAATGCAGCTCCCACACTTCCATTTCTGCCTCATGTTTTTCTCTGAAGTTGAACAGCGAGCTGAACACTACACATGCCAACAGTCCTGCTGTAGAACAAGTTCTAGCAAACACTGCCAGCATTCCTGGAATCTGTTGGATAGGAGGAGAGAAGCTTCAGAAAAAAAACTCAAACATGTTGTTTCCCATTTGTCACTCTAGAAATACAGAAACAAGTAAACAAATAATTCAGGTGAAAGTCCACACAATGTCTCCTCATCTGGCAACAAGTCTTACCACATTTACCAAGCACTTCTTGCCTGCGCTTTGCAACAAGTCTACTTCGAGCAGTGAAATACCTGTGGCTTTTCAAAGTTACAGAACAGAACTGATTGCTTCTTAATATTTTGACAAATTTCCACATGCTTAATTCAAAATGCATGTAAATGCCCCCCCCCCCGTAACTGGTCCCGACACTATCCTGAAATGTTAGAGTCAGTAGTTTTAATAGTTTTGAACTGCTGATATGGTGCAGGAGGCTGTTTGTGTGTTCAGAGTCTGCATTCACTGATGCAGAGCATGGGCTGCAGGTTGCTCCTGGAAATGCTGCCACCTCCAGCTGACCAGTGATACTCAAAATCCTCACTCCCATCTATGAAGGAAATCAAGCACAGCAGCTCAAGGGTAACAACTTGTCAGATGGCTACATAAACCCAAAACTTCACTAACAGAAATAGATGCAAGACTCCTGGCCACACATGATGAGTTCTCCTCTCACCTGCATGCCACAGACTCGCACTCCAATCACGGCCGAGGTGCTTTGCTGACACTTGCGGATCTGATTTGCCTTTTTCTCCTCAGATGCATCGTCGCCATGCTGCCGGGTCCCCATCTTCAGGTCCAGCACACATGGAACCTCGTAGCGAGACGTCAGGTTCTCCAGCAAAATGAATTCTGATCAGTTAAGGAACAAGCCTCACAATGAGGAATAAGGCTTTTAAATCATTACCATGGATTTTAATAGTGCCTCACTCTTAACTTTAAGCATATCCAAAATATGCCTAGTATAAAGTAATCTAGAAAAATTACAGTTACATAAACTTAAGGTGCCCACTCTGTTTTAAGCCAGTTCCAGTTTTACTGGTCTCAAGATGCTAGTGAATTTCCTTCCACATTAAGTGAAAACCAAAAGCAATCAGGGTTATACAGAAATATATATTCTGTATAATATATCTGTGGCAGCTGATTTTGAATTATGAAGTATTTCCTGTCTAGCAGGAGACTTTTTTTTCCTGTGGGAAGAGAAGATTTTGTGTGTTTGTATTACCACTCAAAACCAGTGAAGCATTTTCATACCAACTTTACAACTTTAAAACATCTGTATTATTGCTTTGCCAAAGATATCACATCTTCTTAGGCAATTGAGTAATAATCCACAGTGAAATGGTGAGGGTAACAGCCAAAAAATCCTCTAAATTTGATCATTTATTAGTCACAGATGTTTCAATAAACCATCACCAAAATTTCTCACACATGAGAAATTTGTTTACCTCAGTATTTAGATACTACTACTTTTGCAGGATGTATCAGTTGTATCCAAGCCTACAGCAAGATCATTTTTTGATAGAATGCTCAGGGTAGAGATAAGTTCCTATGGTTCCACAGCACAAAACCAATGGGCTTCAGTCTTCATGGATTCAGCCAGTTTTTTGTTTCTCCAATCCTACATGACTGTTTAACTTTTCTTAAAGCTCAATAAAAAGAAGCTACTAGAAGCAGAAACTCCAGGCACTGGAACATCCTCTATATTTAAGAAACTGATGAAAAGAGGAAGAGGACACTGGTTTTTAAGACCATCAATAGTAAAACTAATAAAGTCAGAACTCACCTCTTTTGAAAACTTTCACTAGAAACTGCTCTTGTGGAAGATACCAAACACACTGTGCTGTAAAACCTGTCCAGTAACCTACAATGAGAAGATTTTAATTCAGTTCTCTGAATTTCCTAGCTTAGGCAGTTTGATATGTGCTGGAAAAACCCATTTCTAGAAAGTGCTGGCAAACCCTTCAAACACACCAAATAAATCACAGCTTTAGAGAGTCTCTTGGAACTGCAGTTAGGCCTGCTCTGTACTGTTATCTGGAATGTTCAAGAAATAAAAGGCAGAGACCTATTCATCCCACTGTTATGAGGTGCTTTCAGGAAAGGATACTATATTGATTTCGGTGCTTTCCGTTTTCCTTCATCCGCTGTAACTGTTGCTGGTGACATTTCATGCTCCAAGGATTATGGTGTTTAAACTGAGAACTGACATTTCCTTTTTTCTCTACAGTATAATACAAGACTTCAGATTTCTTCAGCCACTCAAATTCTTCCTCCAGTTTGTGACTAGAAAAACAGAACAAAATAGCAAATTACAGGTCAAAAGGAAAAATAGCTCTTGAAGAGGGATTGTCAATGGATTTAACTTTACAAGCTATTTTGTTCACCTTCATTAACAGCAAGTGAAAGCTTTATTTTCCTCTCTGTACATGTGAACAAGATACCCATGAGTAGTATTTCAACCATTACAAAGCCACTTCCACACTAATATAAATGAGTATACAGCCAAATGTTACATAATATGTAGTAGTTCTACTTATATATCCTTTACCTGTGAGCATGACTTCTATGAAAAAAATGCAAGAGGCAGTGATGAACCTTAAGGTTTATCCTTTGCTAAGGTCACTGTTTTGAGCACAATACATCAGCTCAGAGTTTATGGTGGGCACAATTAGCAGGAATGAACAAGCCAGAAAATGTCTCTAGCAGGAATAAAGCAGGATTCCTAACAAAGTATGCCACACCTAGTAGCATTCAAACATGTTCGGGGTTGTTTTTTTTTTAACTATCATTCTTCTTCAGGTGGGTGAATGTTTTTTGTTTGTTTGTAAGGGTGTTTTTTTGGGGCTGGGTTTGTTTGTTTTGTGGTTTTTTTTCCTCTTTCTGAAGCTTCAAAAATAACTTTTGGAAACCTGTTTCAACTGACCACAGCAGAAAAAAATGAAAAGACCAAACTTAGCCTTTACTGAGTGCTAAGGACACACTAGTTTCACTAGGAACCTGTCTGCACTGAAGAGGTCAGGAAAAACAAAAGAAACAAGAGAAGAAAAGAAAATGAAAGCAAAAGAGTTCTGGAGAATTCTCAGGAATTCTGGAGATCAGAATTTGACAGCTAAAAGTCAAACTTACCTTTTCATTTTTTCCTCTTTCCTGTGCTGCCAGACCCATTCCTTAGGTATCTTCTCATTTTCTAACAACATTGCCTTTTTGTTAGTCCACCGCAATAGCTTACTTTTGGGTTCACAGTCAGAGTTATCTAAGTTTTCTAAGTTTTCATGGTCCCCGTTTAATGGATATGCTATTAGGCATAAGTTTCCATCTTCATCCTCTTCAAAGCTCACTGATACCACACCTGAAAAGAAAAAGGACCCAGACAGTTATGAATTGCTCAAGTGACAAGCAAGCCTTTTAAAACACATTCTTTTACATTAAAAATACAGCAACTTTATTTTTTCTCTTACCCTGGTCCTTAGTTTCTATCTTGCCACAGGCCAAACCTCATTTGCCAACCTAACAAATATCAAAAGAGCTAGACAAAAATGACACCTCACAAAAGACAATTTATCATATTGGCACAACAATGATAGAAAAGGTCATTTTCTCTCTCTGAGGCAGTAAAGTAACAATCAAATAAAAACAGGACACAATTTCAATTAATAATTTTTTTTATTAATGAAAAAAAATCTGACTGGTCTGATTCTAGGTGAGATGTAAAGCATTTGTTAACACCTTGCAGTGAAAAGTGACCTGCACAGAAAAAAAATTTCACACCAAAAACTTTTTAAATTTTGCATGACAGCTAAGCAAAAAAATACTTATCCAAACAGTAATTGGTTTACAGATCCCCAAGGGAAAGGAAAGATGTGCAAGGAGAGCAAAACAAGGGAAATGTCACATTTCAACAGAAACTAGCCCAAAAGCTTCCACTTAGAATCATCATGTTTAATTATACATTTTCTTCTATTTTTTGGAATATATTTTATTGATACTGGTTACGCAGCAATTTCGTGGAGTAAGTAACAAAAATGCAATACAAAGCAAATCTGTTGGTGGTACAGAAACATGGTGAATCTCAAAACCATTTTTTTCTCCTCATCCTCCCCTCGGGAGTCTCTAGAGCACTGCACTGCATTTTGAGAGTCTTAGTGGAGCACTGACAATGTGCCCCGTGCTGTATGATTAAGTCTCAGGGGTTAATGGAGAAGCCATAATAATTATCTGAATTGGTTTTTATTTTGTTTCCCAGTCCTCTATTTCAGATCAATCAGTCTGCACAGTTCTTGCAGCTCATCACTAGCTAGGGGAGGGGTATCAGTAAGAGACTAGACTTTCCGAGCTGGGCAGGCAGCTCCCACACCTGCAGTGGCTGACGCAGGGAGCGCAGAAACTCTGACTGTGCCGCTGTCACAGAGGAAAAGACAATGTTAAAAAGGGTGGGGGAGCCAGCTAGCAAATGGCTTCTTTGCCTTTACTCTGGAAAAAAACCCAGAGGTGGTCCAAGTGAGGCTCCTTCCCTCTAAATCTCTCCCCGTACTTCCCAGAAAGCCACATACACTAGTACAATTCTTCTATTACATTTTGAAAAGTATCATTCAAAGATCAGATTTTCTTGCAGTCCAACAGAACTTGTAATTAGACATGGCAAAAAGTGTCTGTAAGTGAGCAGAGAATATTAACTCTGAAACATCACTGAAGTCTTCCATCACTTTCATAAACAGAACACAAAGCATGGCTGTTAAAATCAATATGCTTTAAAAAGCAATTCCATTTTTAAGAAGTGCTTCAGAAATATTATTAATCATCAGGCAGCAGTTGATGGAATAGGCAAAAGAAAAAGAAGTATTCCTGTTAACTGGTGCAATTCTTAGGAGAACTGGAATTTCCACTCCTACATAAGTTCTGACTCAGCCCCATCACAGTTACTTGATCTTTGCCTACCTAAATGTCATGAATTTTCATTTCCTTAATGGTAGAAATAATACTGCAAGTATTCAACAATACACCCTACTGGCATGTACTTTACTGCAATCAAAATGAAAGTCAGAGGAGAAATCAAAGCACAAAAAAGATCACAACTAAGTTTATACAAAGCACTATTATCTATCCTTACCATATCCTTTGTAAACAAACGTTAAACAAGTACCAAAAAAAAAAAAAAAAGCTGTTAGCTACTTACCTGTGCCTAAGGGAGATATATGGGCTATCACCAGCAGAGTTGCTCTACTCTAATGCTGTTAGTCAGCCCAAACACCAACCTGGCAAGCATTTCCACCCTGCTTCTCCACAGCCTGCCTCAGACAACGTCAAAGTACATGAAAAAAACCCCTAAAATCTCTTCCACACAAGAGAGATTTCAGAGAGAACAGAGAGCACAGCACACTTGCATTAACAGAAATGGAAAGCCCAACCCCATTCAAAGGTTTGGTAACTTACCCTCGTATTGTGGAGTGAATTTACGCATTTCTGTTGGGAGAGTCTCATAGAACTGGTGTTCTCTCTGAATAAGAGGTTTACAGATGGTCGTGTCATTAAACCGGAGGACACAGGAGTGTCCTCCAACTTGATGGACAAAAGGCTCGAGCAGGACTCCTTTGGAATAGTGCTCCACTTCCATTGCTCCAAATGCTGGGCTCATCCTTGTAGCACATTAGACAGAAGGCAGCCGCAATAGTGAAGGCAGTTCAGAGCCTGAAGCCTCCGAGACCCGCAGGTGTTTACTCTGATTCAAAAGTCTGTTAAGGCAAACACAAGAGAGCGGCGACCATCAGTGTCCGCGCACGCTGTGGCCTGGGCAGCACGACGAGAGCGAAGCGGGGCCGAGTACAGCCGAACGCGCACCGCCCTCGGCCCGGACGCGGCCGACTGCGGGGGAGCGCGGGGCGCAGCCCGGGAGGCTCTGGCGGACACGCCCCCGCCGAGCCGTAGCCAATGGGAGGCTTCGCGGGGCGAGACGGCCAGCGCGGGACGCGCATGCGCGCAGCAGCAGCCACTTCCTCAAACGAACGTCCCCGCGGCCAACCCGGCGAGTCCCGCCGCCAGCCGCGCCTGTCGCATTCCAGCCCCTGACCGCGGTGCCAGCGCTCCCAACGACACCCGCGCCTCCTGCGCAGGCTAGCCCAAGAACCCGGGAATTAACACCAAGCGTATAATTCCTCCCTTCCAGTCAAGGACCGCAACCAACCGACGTCCAGGGTGGGACGTTTATTTCACCGGTTTATTCACAACATGTCAGATACCAAAAATTTTACAGAGATGCAAGCTCTTCACAGGCAAGCCATAATGCTAATGTGCCATCTTCCAAGAACGTTCTTTTTTCATTCAGCAGAAGGCAGTGCTCTGTGCTGCATCCAAAGGATCTGTTTCTGTACCCTGTGACGGCACGCTGCTCGGTTCTGGTCACACGCCAGTTTCATGCAACCTGCACTTCAGAAAGCAATTAAAGGAGAGACGCTGAAAACCAAAACATGACTGTCTTGTTCTGTGCCTTCCAGTAAATCTTTAAGTCGAGTTACTCTAATTTTAGACCAAAGCTTTAATGATTAACTTTTTGTGGCTAAAAACAACCTCATATTCCTTTTGCCTGAAGATACATGAACAATAGTGCACTTAATTCAAAGAGACTACAAAGTGTTCTAGGGCACAGGTCTATTTTTATTTGTCCTCCTTAGATATTTAACAGCTTTACATTAACTAGAAAAGCGGAGACCTGCAGGCTTAAAGCAGCAGCACTACCAGAACTACAGACGCCTACAGCATGTCCCGGACATAAGAGCATTAATTGAATTAAACAACTAAACTGCTTAAAGAAACAACAGATCGATCAACTGAATGAACTCCAGGTCCTGGAATGTTTACCTGCACCTAAGGTTAACAGGTCAATAACAGGTGAATGTGTTTTTGTTGGTGCGGCTTTCTGGTGTCAGGGGTTTTTTTTCCTCCTTTCTTCCAAGTGCCTTATTTGACAAAACGTTATCAGATTGTTGCTTTTTGTTTTTCCCCCCTTTAATGTGGGATAGTATTTCCCAGAAACAGTACTGTCTTCCCATAACATATATTATTAAGATTAGAGCAATATCAATAAGCTTTGATTTCTTTGTACTACTTTTAATTTCCTAGTATTCTTTTTCTAGTGCAGCTACTGCATCACCACAGAATTTTCTCATGTACCTCAGAATCAACAATTTGAAAACTCAGAGACACACATATAAAAACCTCTAAGTTACACCCCAAACACAAGCCACTTCAAAAAACCTACCCAACTGCACCAAGCTGAGCAACCCTGAAGTGCCCAGACAGTGCAGAAAAGCCATGTAACCATGGCCTGTCCCCATGTCCTGGGAAGTCCAATGTATCTCTTCAGCTGCCACAGTCAGAAGGGAGCACTGCTACTGCTCCAGAGTCACAGATTTATTTCTCCATGGCTCCCCACAGTAGCACCCATTTCATGTAGAGCCACACTACTCTTCACTAAGGTTCACCTAAAAGCTGACTTACCAGAACATGTGTAACACATTTGGAGCAGTCTCCAAACACACACTTGACAAGCCACATTAGCTCCTGAGTGAACTCTGAGAATTGTTTCCATTATCTCTTACAGAAATTTTAAGTATCAATCTGTATACTGCACCAATAATTTTAGAACTCTTGAGTTTTGATTAAGATTTTCTAGAGCCAATAATGCCTCCAGTCTTCTGGAATTACCAAGAGAAAGCCAGAAGTGTGCCAGGTTTCACCGGAGGTGTGGTAACACATGGACATGATCTTGCAGTGCCAGAGCTTTACACTGCACAGCCACACTGAACAGCCCATCAGAACAGCAGCAGTACAAGAACCACTTTTTCCAAGACAGTATCACCATTCTGTGGCTGCCTTCCTAATTACCCCAATACAGAGACACTGATTGCCAACTGCAGCGATTCAGACTGAGAAAGTACCTTACAACATCCTTTAACCTCAAACATTTTAAGCTGTCCCAATCCCCCTGCATTACAGTTGCATCAGGAGTTTAGTCTCGAAGATATTTATGCCATATAAATGACTCTAGCAAACATCACCTCCAACACAGATAATGTACATGCTGTTTACCTAACACATCTTCAGGGAGCTCATTAGTAGCAGCTCAACTTGCTTGCTTTCCTGGATGCCCAAGTGGTCTGGACAACACTTGTACACAGATCACCCCATGCACTCAGCAATGGAACTGCCAAGCACAGAATTGGACAGGACTACTCATTCTGCTTCACCCTTTCCTGAACATGTCAGATCTAGCAGCACATCACATAGTGTAACTTCCCATTCAAGGAAAAAGAATACAAGTTTTTTTTAGTGCTCTGATATTATATAAATTATAAATTATGCAGTATTTAAATAGGGGTGGGTTTTTTTTTTTTGAGAGACATGTTAGAAACATTTGTATGTAGTCAAACACAGTGTACCCAGTCAGCACTACCACAGGACAAATGTGAATCTATCAGAAATAAAGGGGGAGGCTCACACAAATGAAGATGAGTTTACTGTGCCTGTTTTAGTAAGCTCTCCTTCTGTTTTTATCTTCCAAAAACTACAGCACAACTCCCCCATATTCCATTTCTACAACTGAATTTTTGTAGTACAGATCCCTGCTGAAAAAGCTCTATTAATACAGCTTGGAGCAGAAACTGTGTGCAAGGACTGCTGAATAGAGCATCATCCAGGAGTTCCTTGCTATAAAGCCATTAGCCAAGCTCTTTAATTATGCAAGACAACTTAGTGCCGTTTCATGAACTTAAAACAGATATGATTTGAACATAGTAACAGTGCTCAAGAAGATCGCAGCACAACCACATAATCTTGTCAACAATTTAGGTTTCAATGAGGCTTCAGTTTTCACTTTGATCAATTAATATATTTTAGCCATTCAAGAAGCAGGTTTATGTAATAAATTCAGTCTGTTTTCACCCAGTGAAATTCTTCTCACTCACAATAAGGTTTTGAGTAAGATCTTAAATTTTTTTCTGCTGCATGCCTTAACACTACCATTACTAACTATCAGCATTTGTTTGTCATTTTGGCTCTCCTGAATAGTTGGAATTTTGCCATTCAGACTAGCAGGGCCTGGAACACAACTGCAATGCCCATCAGAAATGCTTTGCACTGTTTCATTTATAAATACCTTAATTCCATAAACAGCCTCACAATATATCAAACTGGTTGCAGTTTCTCACAAATAAAAGCTCTGACGTAAGATCAACAGTTTCAAGTGGCATTGACATTGACCAGCACAAGCACAATGCACTTCTTCCCTGCCTTTCCACTGATTCTACACCCAGTTTGTTCTCAATGCTCTTAGGAGAAGAAAGAGCCCAGAACAGCTCTTTTTAGGCCATCTTCCCAGACAGCAAATGCAGGCTCACTGTACCCTGCCCTCTCTTCCTCCAACATGCTTTTAAGTGCCTTTGACTAAGAGTTTTTGTTCTAACAACACATCAGCCAAAAAGCAGATTCAAAAAACCCTTCACATGTCAAGCATTTTAAGAGAAAAATCTGACATAACTTGAAGGAGCAAACAAATGTGCCTAGACAAAGTAACATGAGCCTGAGCAATATCATTCCTACAGTAAGCAGCAAAAGATGTTTAAAACCTGAGCCCGCAAACCTGAAGAGACATTTATAGACATCCTCATCATGTGTGACAATGACCATCTCAATAATACGCCAATGAATTCAGTTCTCAGGCTTTTAATATTAATCTCAGATGATGGCATTCTTTGGAAGGTACTTCATATCATTACAGATTCTTGACTTAATCCCACACGTAATTGCATTAAAGAACACATCCTCTGGAGAGCACAGCTCTCAATTAAGCAACAGCTTCTTCCTTCATAACAATCTCAAAAATAATACACCTCCTGCCAAAACTTTGTAACGGTAGAACTACTGATGCAGAGCTGCCCTTCTGTTAAATCTGTTAACTGGGTTCTCTCTAGTGCAGGCTTTTTATTTTGGATGGTTAGCATCTCCAACTCCATGTAGCCATAAATCAGCTTTACAGGGACAGAAATAGCAAGGCAGCAAAGCTTTCTGCCTGTTCTTTTTTCTCAGTTCACTGGAGAGTGTAGAAGAAGCTGACAGGGCAGAGATCTGCAGAGCAGAGCTGCGCAGGGTGCGGAAGCAAACCAAGCAAAGCCCCTTCCCAAGGTGTCTTGGTTTGACACTGGCACAAGGCAAGGCACCCACAAGAGCCACTCACTCAGCCTCCCCTGCCACAGCTGGGTAGAAGAGAGAAAATAAAAATTAATGAAGGGTTCACAAACTGAGGTAAGTACTGGGAGTACTGCAACGTAGGGTTGCAAAATGGATTTACTACTAACAGAATCAGAGGAGGATAATGAGAAGTAAAATAAGCCCTTAAAACACCTCCTCCCCCCAGCCCCTCCCTCCATCCCACCAACAGTGCAGGGAGACAGGGCATGGGGGTTTTTGGGTCAGTTATCACTGAGATTTTATTCCACTGCTCCACTGCCCCTCTGGGACCATGGGGTCCCTCCCACAGGTGACAGTTCTCTATGAACTTATCCAGCGTGGGCTCACTCTTGAGAGCAGCAGGTCTACCTGCTGTGACATGAATTCCACCCATGGGCACACAGTCCTCCCAAAACTGCTGTGATGTGGGTTTCTCTTTCCATGGGGTGCAGTTCTCTAAGGACAGGCTGCTCCAGTCTGCAAGCAAGGGCCCTCTCTCTCCACTGGATCACAGCCTCCTCCAGGCATCCACCTGCTTCAGCATGGGCAACTCCAACACGGGCTGCGGGTGGATCTCTGCATCCCCCATGGATCCCCAGGGGCTGTGGGTGAACAAGCCACTTCACCATGGCCTGAAGAGGAATCTCAGCTCCGACACACGGAGCGCCTCTTCTCGCTCCTTCTCCAATGACCTTGGTGTTGCCATGTTGTTTCCCTCACATGTTCTCACCTCCTCCTCTTCTCTGACCAGGAGCAAAATTCCGTGACTTTGTTTTGATTTTCTTCTTAAATATGTCACCACAAAGGTGTTACCAACCTCTCTTATAGGCCTGTTTTGGCCACCAGCATGTCCATCTTCAAAGCCATCAGAGATTGGCTCTGCTGGACGTGGTGGAAGCTTCCAGCAGCTCCTCACAGGAGCCATCTTTGTAGTCCCTCTGCTACCAAAAACCAGGCTGTGCAAAACAAATATACAAGGAAAGAGAGGAATGGCACAGTCAGCCAACAGGAGAGAAGAGAGTATCAGTGACCTATTAGATCAGCCAAAGAGAAAGCTGCTTCAGCCCAAAGAACATTCAGGAAGAAACAACAAAACTGACAATGGACACAGGAAGATGCAAATAACAAAGTGGAAAACACATGGTATGTTTTTGAGAGCCCACCCCACCACCTGTTTCATGCACAACATTAAGCATGTACTTGAGTTGGCAAGTCATTATACTGCTCAAAGAGAATGACCTTTCACAACTGCAGCATAAACACATTATAAGAGCCCACAAAAATACACCTATAAACCAAGCATGGTTACAGGAATTTTACAAGTCCTCATGTAACTGAACTACTTGTTCTGTTGCTAGTAATGCCGTTCTTTACAAATAGCAAGGTACATTCCTTAAATCAAAGAAAGCAAAGGATGCAACTTTAGAGTATTAAAAGCATTAGATATGTTAAACATGCTCAGGTTCAAAGGTCTTGCACAGCTTGTGAATAATTTTGATGAAAATCAATGCCATTTCTCTACACAAAACACTGTTTTATTAGCAAATATGCCCAAAGTAACATTAGTAATGATTTGCTTCGAACATTCACTCTAGCTACTGCTTGGCTCAGGAACTGAAGTTTCTCTGATGTGTTCTATTTTCAGAAGTTCTTAAGATTAGAATGTAGATACTCATATCCTCTAGTGTCCAGTCAGCTGCCTTAGAACAGTATCAGAAACGCATTTTAAAAATTAACTGCATCAGATTCGGGAGAAAACCTTTTAAAATAAATGTTTCTAATTCTTTACAGAAAAATAAGCTCTGCATTTGTTTATCACAATTGTTTTAATCAATTCCTGATTTTGAGGATCCATTATACCTTTACATATAATGCAAATCCCACACTAGGATACTTTTTGAAGGCATCTGTATCTGCAATAGAATTCATATAACTAAACAGTAAAAGCTATAGTTCATAGTTTTTAACCCGTTGAGACAAATGCAGAGCCCACATAATAATGTGCTTGTATGAATCCTACAGTTTTGGGAAAAGTCTTAAGAGCAGCCCTAAATTCTGCATGATTACAAAAAGCGAACATTTATTCTGGTAACCAGTTTGGAGGGAAAAGTTTATCTTTGATAGAAAAGCGCACTGATATTGCCAGTTCTTAGAATTCTTTTATTTATAAATAACAACAAAAAAGTATTAGAGGCAGCAAATAATTCAAATTTAATAAAGCAGACAATGGTCTTCAACACCATGGGGGTAGAGGGGCAGTGTCATAGCATCAAGGGGGGGGAAATACTAGAGTCTTTCTTTAAAAGAAAGACTAGGGGAGGAAAAGCCTCTTCTTTTTCATTAAGTATAACTTGAAACAGGTGGCTGTGATGACAAAATGGTGCTGAGTTGTATCTTTCTATGCATGTCAAAGTTATTTACACTTTTTTGCAGCACATCAATCAATATAATGATCATTAAGTTACATTACTTGTTCTCAGAGATGAGTAAGCATGACGCTTTGTAAAAACACTCAGCAGAATACTTGCGAACTCAGGAGTAACCAGCTCCCTCAGACCTACATATTTGGTCTATGTATGCCTTCCCTACGGAAGCAGAAACACTTTTACTATAGCTTTTTGTGGTAAATCATGAGGGGTGCTGGGAGTCAGACACTGTAGTGGCACATCTATCATAACCACCTACAGACACAAAAAGCCAAGAAAGAGCAATGTTTTCTTGTTGCATGTCGTGCTCTTGGGCTAGACCAATGAAAGATGCCACCTGCTTCTTAAAAACATTGATATGTCTTTTTTTTTATCTTTTCTTTACTAAATGGCTGGTAAATGCAGCACTACATTGCTGCAGTTTAGAAAAATCAAGTCAAGTCTCGAGATAAATAAGGAAACAAATGTCTTGGATTAATTTCACAAATTAAGGGCTATGTACTGCAGAGGCATACTGGTTGTCCACAGAAAATTCTGAGTTGGGAGGGACCCACAAGGATCATAACTTACTTACTCACATATAATAGATGGATTCTAGAAACCCAGAATTATAGGTGAACTCGTGCACAAAATTCCTACAAAACATGTTTGCAAAACCCTTTGAGAACATGATGACTCCACAGCAGTCTTGGCCCATCAAGGTAGACAGCTAATCCTGTTTTTAACATTAGCTTTCAAAACATTAGCAAACAAAAGATTCCCACCAAGGAAAAATGCATTTTTCTGCTTTCAAACTGCCAAAAAATACCTTGAAATGCCCTACCTTCTTCTGTGGATGTCAGCTATATCACACCTAAAGTACTACTCCTCTAGATATTTCTTCCACTCTGGAAGGAAAGGGATAGTCCAACAGCAGATACAATGGCAAAGGAATCACAAGTGTTTAATACATTGAAGTCCCGTTCTGTTGTTTCTCAGGAGTGTAAGACAGCACCCTGAGATATCCTTCCCTGTAACCAGAGCATCAAGCCTTTTCTACCCGCTCAGAATTTTGTCTGTAATACAGAAATAAAAGACAATGTACTGAGATGTTGAAAAATGTATAAAGATGCCCTCTTTCAATGCAAAACATTTTTTAAACTAGCAACATGTTTATCCTATCTCCTTATAGTCCCTAAACATGGAGTTCTAGTTTTGACTTCCTTTAAATATAACCCAAACACAGACATAAACACTGCCACAGAGTTTAAGACATGTATTTATTCCTGTATATTTAACACCATAGCTGCAGAGCCACCTCTTATACCAAAAAGACTTTTGAATACAGCTTTAACAGACAAAACTAAGAATTAAGAAACATTAGGCAAAACATATTAAGGGAACAAACTACACACAAACCATTTTGAAGTTGCATGAAGTTCTATGACTATTATTCCTCATGCACAATTATTACTCCTATCTTCCTTAAACCAGGTCTACATTACTATGAGAAATTCCGTTCCCCCAATCCTTTTGTCTAGGAAAGCAAGACAAGTCACTAAGGCCATCTCCAGGAACCTTTAGCTTTTTTACATAAGTGTGCACAGCAGCCTGTCAGCTGCAAATTCTTAAAATTCAGCAGGGAGGTTCTGTGCCCAGTGCAACTGATATTTCAACAACTAAAAAAAGCAATAGCTTTCAGCTTTCCCTACACCATTTGTTATCTGTAATCTTAACACCTACATACACAACGTTCTGGAAAAATGCCAGTTTTACCTCTCAAATGAAGCGATTTTATCTCCCTGGGACTAAAATAAAGCCAAGTTACTAGGCATATTCAGACAGAACAGAGCGTCCAATTCTGACCCATGTGTAATTGGGACTGTGTAATTTAAGAATCAGTCTCTTTTCCAAGTAAAAAAAAAATGCCATGGAAACTAAGGAAACCTGAACCACCAAAACTGAGCTACTTAAACTTCCTATTTAGAAACTGATCCATCTTAATATGGTATTCTGGCATCAGCAGCCACAATCACCAGTTGCTACAAAAAGACAGTACCACCCTTTGTTGTGGAGAAACCAAAATAACACTCAGCCTTTAATCTTCTGAAAATATGACAGAGCTAAATTGTGTGGATTACACACATGAAGTATTATTCAAGACACCAACACCCTCAAGAAATTCCAGCATTAAGATTAAAATAAATCCAAGGCTATGCCTTTCTCATTGCCATGAATTTAGCAGTTTGGGAACTGTATTTTGAGTCACTCAATGAAAGAACATGGAATCTTTGTGACCAGCCCTTCAGTTGTGATCCATTTGCCATAAATGGTAGGAAAAATAATGTTCATATGGGGCAAGTGTCAAGTCCCTTTCAAAGTCCACCTTTATTTAACTACACTAAGATTTTCTCTCTAACTCCTTTAGAAATCCCAACCTCTAATGCTTTTTATATCATAAGCCCTGGGGGCCCAAAGGACAAGATTATTAAATTAAAGCTTTGATGCCTAAATCCCACAATCCAACCTAACTCCTTGAGCAAAAACTTCCAAAGGAGTGCACAGCAAAGATCATTAACAAATAAATTATTATAGGAAGACTGGTATCCTAAATGCACAGTTACCTATTTCATGCTTCTCATTTATGTGTATATTCAACTATTCCACCAATACCCCTCAAAAGAAGTTTAGTCCCTTTATGTGGAAAAAAATGATTGAGAAGTAGCCGAGAAGGAGACAGTTTTGGAATGCCTATCCCCATTTTTAACTGTAGTTCTACAAATGTAGGTTCCAAGAATACTTCTGATGACTAAGATAAATGGAGTTTTTTGCCCCAGAACACCTCAAATTAATGAACTGAATTAAATATATATTTTAGAACTGTATTTACATTTCAAAACATCTCAAACTACTGCAAACACATCTCAATTCAGATAACACAACCCAGATTTGTATCTTAAAGGAAAAAGTCTGTATGATTCAGGCACCTCTACAGACTCTTTCCCTAAAGCATTGAAAATAACTGAGACCTAAGACCTTGAACACAGAGCTCCCTGCAGGGTTGCCAGTGCAGTTGCAGAAGTTCAAATGCAAAAGGTACAGCAGAATAATTTCCATGTGCCTCTTGTTTAACTGCAGCAACTGGGTTGAGAGAAGTCTTACAGGACAGACTCTCGCGTGGCACAACAAAACCAAGGGGAAAAAAAATCCAGACTGTTTCCCTGGTAAATGCAACTCACTTCAAGAGCAATTTCTTCCCAGGAAAAGGACCTTTTCTACAAGTACACCTGCACAGTAGTTAAAAAATGCTTAAAAAATTATTTATGTATTTCATGTTTCACTGTTCAGTGATCTCCTCTTACATCATCTGGGGTCAATTACAGGCTTAGCATAATAATCACTGCCGAAGAATTAATCCATTTTAATCTCATGCAGTTTACATATTCAAACACTAACACAAAACCACTTGAAAAAAATCTTATCAGTTTCACTGATCTAGAAAAGGAAACTTCATCAAGAGCTTAGCTGTACTGCTCTTATCCTTGCAGCAGGCTGAAATACATTTAATGATATGCAAGAGCTAGCTGGTTTAAATAGCCCAGGCAATGGGACACAGCTGGAGTATGTCTTATTCCCTTAAAAGTATCTGTTGCTTTAAAGGCCATTTTTATAGCAGCCAGCAAGTGTGCACTGCACAGCTGTCTTTAAAGAGAAACCATTACTCACCAAAAAGGGAAGAATCTGACAGGATGATTGCCAAAAACCTATTTTCTCTTCAAAATTCCACAACATCACCACCATCCACAGTGTGCTGATGTTCCAATTCTGCGCATTTCCAAAAAACAGCACATTAAGAGGGGGAAAAAATATTTCAAGAAGTCAAGTTATGAAAAAAACATTTTTTGAAAGCAAATTTTGCACATAGTGATGTTAAAATGTTACTTGCACTTCAAAACATAATCATGATTCAGCACTTAGGTTTAAATATGTCAAAGGCTTTGTTTAAATGGAACAACTTGAAGTCAGTCATTGCTGGAGTCTAGGGCATGTGGAAAACCCCTCAAACTGCCCTGGGGGGTCTGAGACCCTGGCTGGCACCTCAGGAAAGCACTGTCTTTGACCTTAGTCCATGGGAAAAACTTCCAACACTCATAGATGAATTGAAAACAACAAAGATTTTTAAAAAATAGTAGTTTAGCTGGTCACAGGGTGAAAATTTGTAGTTTGGGGTTTTTAGTATGGAAGTAAATCAGAGCAAGATGAAGAATTTTGGGCGTTGTCTCATGTTCTTCTTCGTCTACACCATTTTTTGCTGTGACAGTGGAATAGAGACATTGGTAGAATGGATTTGATGCAGAAATTGCGTGTTTAGAATAGGTGATAGTTATTGGCACAAAACTAAATATAGCACGCTTTTAGAGTTAATTGGATTAGAAATCTTTAAAAACGACCTTGGACTCTTGGTCCATGTTCCTGTAGCTGCTTTCCTTCAGTGCACTGAGACTGCTGTAAGACCTTGAGATAAGAAATAGAATAAACATCTTTGAAGACCAAACCACAGGTTCCATCTCATCTTTTAAACCCTGGTACAAGACTCTAAGAGACAGAAAACCCCTAATTAGGGGTTAGCGAGGTTAAAATCCCATCAAGTCATCTTCTCACCAGGCAATTCACTGCAGCTCCATCAGCATTTACCTGATCTACCTTCATCCTCAAGAGACTACTTATCTATCTCCACAAATACCAAATGAGACTCCCAATCATTTTGTTCCCTCCCTGTTGGAAATCATACAACTTTTCAATTTTTCTTATGTAACTTTGGTCAGAGTTATCTAGAACTATACCCTCAACTTCATTTTCACAGATGTCTCTTCAGAAAACTGACTGGTTCTATTCAGCCAGAATCAATTTTCCTAAGGTATCTTGAACAGATAGATTCCCAGTTGCAATGACAGTTATATTAGCATGAACACACCTACCCATCAATTTAACCTCGTTTATCTCTTGTTAAATTGAATCAACCTTTGGAAAGTGCCAAAAGATCACCTTAGAAAGATCAAGATGATGCCTATCATGTCAGGCAGTTTCACTTCTCATTTCTGTAACCTCATTAAACTAAATTATGTCATTAAAAAAAAAATCAATTGCCATCACACTGTCTTCATACATCCAAAGCACATGACAAATAAATTGCCATTTTTCTGGGAAAAGATATGAAAAAGGAAAAGAACAAATGTCAAAAGAAAAGAGGTAATCTTCAATAAGCATGAAATTAAGCAGCACCCAAAATTCCTGATAAGGTTTCAGGCAGTGTAGAAAATTTCTGCATCACAGCACTGCATAGCTATTTGGGTATGCTTAAAGCCCTCTGTGCTTCAAGAAAATAAAACCATTTTTGCTGCGCTCATTCTAATACAGACTTTGGCATAAACTGCCCAAACCCTTGCTTTTACTAATGAAAAGCAACCTTAATAAATGTACCTTCTGTCCTTAATTCTGTTCCTTTTAAGTCTCAACAACCTGGGGCACTATTAACCAGCTTAAACAGGTCATCCAAATGATTTTTTTTTTCTGTTCCTTCCAACCTTCTGGATGACAGCACAGCAGGACAGAAGACAGGGACCAAGAGAGGCAGTACATCTGAATGGCTACTGTGTGAATTCAGTAGTTCCCTGGTCTGTTTAGGCACTTAATTGTCTGATGAGTAGGTGCTCAGCTTCAAACCAGGCACTGCGCGTGCCACCTTTTGCCCTACCATCCATCATTAGCACACACACAAAGCAAGACTCCCAGTGGTCAAAACCATTTCATGAGTAATCCTTTCTTTTTCCAGTAAAAATGCAAAACTGGGCAATAACTGGTTCCAGCTGTCTCCGATAGAGAACCCTCCACATGCAGGAGCAATCCAGACAGAGGGTCAAAGGCTTCATGTTGATAGCTGATAACAGCAGAGTGGTATATTCTGTACCTATTACAAAAATTATCATTCCCTTATTCTAACACAGCCCATCTTTCAGAGATGCAGTGAGGGCTGCAATGGCTTTGAGCCAACCAAGCCAAGAATTTGCAGATTTCAGATTTCAAGCTCTGGACACCTGATTAAACACAACCAATGAAAGACCTTCACTTGAACAAACAATTTTGTTTCCATTATGCCTTCCAGTACTTTAGATTTTGCAAGAGAAATTTCTAGCTGCTTGCAGCAAGTGATCCATCTTTTTGCAGAAGGGTAAAAGAAAGAACTATTTTGCAATAAAATATGCTTTATGAAAGGCCCAAAATTAACATTCTAATGAGATATTTCTAACAAAAGTTACACAAACACATACGTGCAGTTATACCTTAGAACTCCTAAAATATAACCTCTTGGTATTTGTGAACTATCCCTGTATTGTTTCAAAGATGAGCAATGACCTCGGGCAAGACAGGAAGTCAGATAAAAGAATTAGCAAGAGGAAAAATCCTCTCCCCGCAATGGAAAATTTTCATCTCTTCAAGCAAGGCAAAGATGCTCAGCCAGACCTGGGTTGCTTGGAGACCAAACACAGCTTCTTGCCAACAGGGCGGAGCTAAGCATCAGCAAATTCAACAGCTGATAAGTGGATGAAGTGAATGAGAGGTGGCAAGGTTTTTCCACACGTCAGTGTAAAACCCTAACAGCTTTCAGATAATGCTTCTAGCCCATGCTCACTAGATAAACACGAATTATTATGAATGTAAAATGTCACCTTAAGGAAGCTTCAAATTGCTCTATATTTGGCTCTTACCCCCACACTTTGGGTACAACCAGAGCAATAACTACCACACACAAGATAAAAATTTTAGCTGCACTTCAGTTTCAGCCCTTTCAGTCTTTGGATGCGGTATGTGAAATTCTGGAATATGGTCCTACTCATTAAACAAGTTCTGTGCTCAAGGAAGGGTGCAGAAACATTAAGGTAACCAGTGAATTACATCAAAATGGAAGAGCCCATACCTCGGCTTTGCATCAGAATCCACATCAAATCCTGTTTCACTTCAAAAGCCATCCAGAATACCCCAGCCTTTCCAACTGTAAGCACAGCACCCCAGGAAGGCCAGCATCATATATGTTAGAGAGAAGACACTTGTTTTACCTAGTCTGGTCCTGGACCTGCTCTTAAGCTCAGGCAGGCATTAACCCAGCTGCAGGAGCAGCACTCCTGACCTCTCAAAGAAACACCTCAGCTACCGACCAATTTCTAAAGACCATCAAATTAAGAATCACTGAAGAGAATTGACATTTAATACCAGTTACTCCAGAATTTCCCTAGATCTTATCTAATTCAATTCACTCAAAATACTCAGACAATAAAGAACAAGAGATTTCTAAAGAATGGTTTCTATTTAATTTATCCCTGTAGATTAATTCCACAAGGATACTGTACATCACTTGCAAAGTAGATCTTTCGCAGCCAACCTGTCAGCAAACATTCCCCCGCCTTCATCTAGACCAAAGGGCAGACATTTGTGTGCCACCACTGCTGATAGACTGAGACACCTTCAGTGCCTCGAGGTGTGCACCCTTCCCCTACCTGTCAAAAGAAAAAACATCCCCAAAATTGCCTCACACTCCCCAGCTGACTGGAGAACAGCTAAAGCAATACCAATACTTAACTGATCTGGATAGAAGCCCAACCACTGATGCAGGCAGCAAAGAGGTTCTTTAACATCTTTTCTCATCCTGGTTTTTCAAAACCTCACGACTGACAAATGTTAAATCTTCCTTCAAAGAAACTGGCAGGTAAAGAATTTTTGAGAGTACAAAGCCCAGGATTCACATATTTATGTGTGGATGCATGTGTACATAAACCCAGTTTCCATTCCTTGATGTTACCAATAAGCCCTGAAAACACACAAATGAATTCAACTTAAAGGAAATTTTACAAGTCAGTTTTGTCTTACGTATGAGAAAAATTATGAACAAAGAGGCCAAATTTTGGCCAAAACAACCCTGACCTTGTTATCCTCAAGTGTCTGAACTGTTTTACTGCCATTTCAGTGCTGCACATTGAGTACTGACCAATAATACATCACCTGACTAAGAAGTTAAATCAAACATTAATATTCCAGCACCAAATATTAAAGTAAAATTCTAATTACAGAATTTGAAACAGGACTGTCCCCTTAGATGTTCATGAAAAGCAGAGGCACTGGATGCATTTCTAAAACACCTGAGTGTGTGTGTATACATATATATTATATATATATATATGCTATGTCAAAAAAGAAGGGGGGAAAAAAAAGCCTAGAAGTAGAGGGTGATTAAATGCCAGTATGTATCAGGAAAGATATCAGTCTTAAACATGCGTACAGTGGAATTAAGGCCAAGGGTGTATCAGGGCGTAACTACCAAGAAATTGTGACTCCATCAACAACGACATTTATTTTCTTAATCTGGATGCCTATTTCCAAAGCCTCAGCCGTGTTTTTGTTTAAATCGTTTGCAGTTCCCAAGCCACGTTAACAAGGTATTACAAAATCGTGATCCTCAAACCAGTTCTTAACAAGGCATCACCTATAACTTCCAGTTTACAGAGAAAAAGGGTATTCTTGAGCATCACATCCGCTTATGCAACACATCCCGCAGCACCCGTTTTTCATTTACAAACTACTACCGAGCATACCAAGCAGCCGTTGGAGCAGCAGCACATCCATCACCCGGGCAAAACGGACAGACAATATCTGATGATTCACAGAACTGCTGAGGCGACCACCAGCCCCGGGGTCAGCAGGCATGGAAGACACAAATGAGACCCCCCTCGCGCCAAACCCGGGCCAGTGCGGCCGGCAGCCCCCACACCACAAGCCGCGCGGGTAGCGCAGGAAGCGCTTGTGCGGACGGGGATGCTCCGCGAACGCTGTCACCGCTGTCGCCCACCCCGGCCATACCTGCATCCCCCGGGTGACTCTAGGCGAGGATCCCCCTCCCTGCCCCGCTGATCCCTGCAATGCTCCGAGGTTGCCACCAAGTATCCCCTCCTNCGCTGATTGGGCGCCGCCGGCGCCGCTGTTGCTAGGGGAGCCTCGGGGCAGTGAGGCAAGGGTGGTCTCGGCCTCCTGCCGTGTCCCGGCCCTGCCGCGTGCCCCTTCCATGGGAAACACGGGCAGTGGGAGAGTGGGGCTGCGGGTACAAGCGACCCCTCCGGGTCTCCCAGGGGGCCCTGCCTCCGCTTCGCGAGGCAAACACAGTGTACCACCCTCTGCCCGAGCGGGCAGCGCTGGGCAGCTGGCAGTGGCCCCAAGCTTGAGGCACCACGCAGGCACGGGTAAGCTGGTGCTTGTCCCGTTCACCTGCCTGACCTGTGGATTCCACCTGCGCAGGCCGCAGCAGGCATGGATAGGGCTCTCCGTAACTTCCCCTCAGTGCCTGCTTGAAAACGATTTGTCCCTTGGTGTGCGACACATGCTGTCAGTTCAGACGGGCCCAGAGCATGGCTGCAGGGTTCCATCACAGCTCGCCCGTGGAGGAGGCAAAGCATCTGCAGAGCCCTTGAAGCAAGGAGGCTCGTATGGCTATGTGCTTGAGCTCACTGCACATCCTATGCTCCTGTTCTTATATACCAAAAATCTCAGGCAAACGCGGCTGAAAGTCCTAGATGCTCCGCCCTGCTCAGCTTTACTGTTGATGGCTTTTTTTGGGCCAGTGCCTGATGTTCAAAATGCAATCACAGCTGTCAAGGTTTGAATACAAGGCCATGAACTGCGGGTAACAACAGAGCCATCATCATTGTAAGGAAAAAAGAATAATGAGATTATTGCAGTTTAAATTACTAAGCAACAGTCTCTCTGACAATGAACTTAGTAATGCTCTGCCATCTATGTAATCACACTAATGAGACAGAACTGCTCCACTCAGATACAAATTACTCTGCATTTCATTTAAATAAAGGTCAGAGCTAAAAGCCACACAAGCCACCACACTTCTGCACAACACACCCAGCAACAGGCATCCTTTTTTTCTAGAGGGGACCCAGACTTTCTGGCTCTGAGCTGCCAAGGCAGGTCTGCATAGGGCATCTTACTCAAGCCTCCCACTTCTGCTTCCCAACTGTCTGCCTATGTGTGGGCCATGGGCTTCTCTTGCTCAGGAATAGCTCTCTGGTTTGAAAGGGGTGAGCATTGGTTCACCAAAGAGGTTTAGAGGGCAAGAGATCTCTCTTTTCTAATTGTTCTAAAGTAAAAGCGTGACTAGTCTTGTGTAAGAGACAATTATACCCCTTGCTTCTCACTGCATAAAATATGCCTCTAGTTCATCGGGCTGACAGTCAAAGCCAAGCAGGCCTGCTTGGTGAGAGTGTTCTCATTTATCTGGCTGGTGCCATCATGATTACTTAGATATAAAATCTGGATTTGTGTGTGTATCTCACCATTTAAACCTGATGACTTCCTTTGGATATTTAAAAATTTTGTTTCAAATCTATGCCTCTTTGGGCTGAAGCTGGTCTTGAGAGGGGAGGTCTATAATTTACTGAAGAAATTTGACTGACAGTTATGACTGGAGGTTATTGACACGTGCAGCTAGTTTTTATCTGTGTCGGCAAGTCTAGAGCTAACCCAGGGCTCACATCTGATTTATGTTCCCTTGCCACAGGGAGAGGGGATCTGTGGTGACCATGGTATCCTTCCTCCTTGGGTGGCTGCATAATCCCTCCAGAGTCTGGGAATACTCCCACATACTCACAGCAGCAATAGGTTTACTCAAGCCTCACTCCTCACTGCACTTCTTTGCGTTCTTCTTAATTAGTGGAGGAGTAATTCCAGGCTATTTGAGTTACTTGGCATCTCCTACCTACTCCACGATCAGCTTCCCTGATACAGTTCATGCCTGTAATAGGATGTCAGCATTGAGTTTAGCTTGTCAAGCCTTTCATTCCCATACTGCTCTTGCCTGCACACCTCCTAGAGTCATTTCCTAAACTTCCAGCCCCCCATCCCATCAGGTACAGAATGAACCTGCAGCTAGCTGTGCTCCCAGACACACAAGGAAGGCTGATCCTTTGACAGCATGGCAGTCCAGGTGACCATGCAGCACTTCTTGAGAGCATTTTCCTCTGAGCAATGGCGTGAGGCCAACGTAAGGAGCTTTAAATGCAGGAGTCACTGCAATAGCAATGCAAATGAAACCTCCTCATCCTCGCCAAGACGAAGGAGATGCATTTAAGCTATCTGCTCATGCAAGCAGTTTCTCCTGCTGTCAAAAGCATTCACAAAACAAACAGGCAACAAACATTCTGATTCCACAAACACCTTACTCTCCCTTGTGTACACTGTGTATATATATGCACATAGGTACAATTAAGTGCCAGACTGACAGTTTAAAAGAACAAGCACCTCCTGTTATTTACCAAACTGATACAATACAAGATGCAACAGAGTAAGCCTCTCCCTCTTGGGCTGTCAAATCCAGAATCCAGAGGACACACCTTCAAGCATAAAGTTAATGCATATTTATTTTTTCATCTCCCTTGCTAAGGATCTAAGAATGGAACCTTTTACAGGGAGCAGTGGACTGTTATAAAATTCTCTAATTCAGTATTATTCTTACCATGTGAGGGTTGCAAAATTTCATTTATATGAAAACCGAGACCCTGAATCAAATGATTATAAACCTCACAAAATTCAACCACTTCTCAACAACCCAGTTTCAACCCAATACAATGTTCTAACTGCATATTCCTCACCAACAATCTTAATCCCATGCTTTGTCTGCATGGTGTGGTCTGTGCCAATTTTATGTGCCTGTAGTAGCTCCAATTAATGCATGTGGTTCTAGTTATTACTTACTTGCAAAACATTTCATCAAAGGATGTGTCTGATTCAGGACTAAAAAAGCCAGGCCACTAAAGGAGGACAGTGCTTAATGAAGTAGCAGGGAAACATCATGCTTTAAAGGTGTCTTGCACAGAAATAGATTCCATGCTCTATCCTCAGTCCTCCCAGTGTCAAAAATAGTAATTATGAGAATGGAGCTTGGAGAAGAAGGATAAGAATGGGTTGGGGTTTTTTGACATGGGGCAGCAGCAAAACCAGCAAAGCCCCAGCAGTTCAGTCATCCTCTGGGCAGCCCTGTCCCTTGCCAGGCACTTTCTGTTACTCCTGAGCAGTTACATATTGATGGATGGGTCACAGGAGAAAAACACAGCTGGACTTTGTTTACTGGATAGAAGTACAGCTCTGCAATTTCTCAAGAGCTACAGGGATGGAGAGCTGACAGCTGCTGCTCCACCAGGCAAGGTGTGAGGGATTACAGGTGAAAGATCAGTGCTTTCCTGAAAAAGACTGTGATTAATGAAAAGGGTTTTCTTCACCCCAAGTTCCTTTCAGCTGATCTGACCAGACCCAGAAACCACAGGCAAAAAACCATCTGTAATTTATGGTTTAAGGTTTAATTTGTTGACTGTGCTTCAGGCAAGTAGGTGTGTGCCACTTATGTTGGTAATGGGGTCAGCAGCAGTACCCAGCAGTGCACTGCTGGGACAGGACTGAGTGTTACAGCCCAGCTGCCTGCGCTTGTTGGGTTTCTGCAGGAGTCTGAACTGGCTGTTTGCACCCATGTCCTGCTGCAGCCTGCTCTGCTGCCTGGGGAAGAGGAAGGAGTACAATCAGAAAAGAGGGCAGCAACAAAAAACTGCCTCTGAGCCAGTGACACATGCAAACCACCACCTGGCCCAACACAGGAGATCTCCATCCTCTTGGGAGAACAAGGACTATTGACAAACCCACTCCCAAATCCACTCCTGTGGGTTTCAGATGAGATCCTCAGCCTCAAAAAGCTTGCATTACCCATCTGCCATGCAGAACTCTGGAAACTGTCCATGTGCTGCTAACAGAGATCCAGCTTGGTCTCCTGACAACAAAATGCTAGTTACAGCTGTGTCCCCTCACTGTCCTCCCTTCACCAGTCCTGTCTGCTCAGGCTGTAACTCTCCAGTGGGACTCCTACCTAGTGATCCGCTGTTACGGCAGAATTCATGTGCTATTGTAGGATGAAACAACTTGCCAAAAAATACACAACCCCCCCCCAATACAAAGATACCAAGTTCCCAAAGGGTAGGAGAGGCCAGAGGGTTTTTTCCATACAATCTTTTCAAAGTTTTCCTGCTAGGCAAGGCAAAGGCTTCAAATGGATTTGTTGCCCCAGAAGAGCTGATGGTGCTGAAGGCAGAACCCACAGTACTGCAGGGAAGGCTGGCAGTGACTGTAAGCCCCAGGACTACAAGTTCCATTGAGGCCATGGCCATGGAGGGAAGCTCAGCCTCATGTGGTGGGCACCATGGAAGAATGGGCTGAACTACTGCAGATTCCACAGTTAGTTCATAGAGGCTTCCCAAGCAGATTGCTTCACTAACTAGCAGTCCAGTCCCAAAAAAATGCTGTAACGTGCGTGTCCTTGCACTAACGTCCTGTGACTTGCACTCTCCTGTCCCTTGCTGAAGGCTCTCAGTCCTTCCCTACCACCCAGCAGTGGTTTTCTCCACCAGCTTTCCCCATCACCTCTTCATGGATAAGAATGCAAACAAGAAGACCCACATGAGAGTTGAGAAGGATGGGGATGAGCAGAGCTGTCTCCCAACGGGGATGAACATGCTCCATCAGGTCTTCAGGACACAGGGAGTTGGCAGTAGCAAGTGCTCCTGGCCCATAATCCCAGTGCAGCAGCAGCACTCCAGGCAATGCCAAGTTGATAGACTGAATCAGCACTGATTGAGAATTTAATTTCTTGTGAATTTGGTCCTCCCAGCTATCCCTTCCCTGCAGTTTCTCATGCTGTTTCAGGAACTCTTCCTCAGGCTATTTTTAGTACCTGTTTACATCACTGCCAGCATCTGCTGCTTTGAAACAGGCAGCAGCTACAAACATCCAGGCATCAGCAACCGCGAGCTGTAAGGTTGTAAGGAAAGGAGCTTTATCACTCAGCCAGCAGGCTGCAGACAAGCAGGCTGCACTAGCCAGCTACTGGATGGAGCCTTTGAATCGTGTCCAGCAGGGAGGAGGAGCACCCTGCCACAAGAGCCTCTGCTTCCCTCAGCACCAGGGGACGCTTTCTGACAGCACTGCCATTGCCTAGCTGTGCAATACCAAGCCAGGTAATTAATCCTCTGTGCTTCTCCTCTTTCAAAAGAGACCGTTTATGCTGACCTACTTCTTACAGAGAAATTTGCAAAGGGTTTCAATGCCCATGGTGAGCAAGTGGCACCAAAAGCACTAATTATGCTGGCTGTTCACAGAACCCAGACCACTGCTGAGCCAAAACAAGAACATCATGGCTCTGGAGCCAGTAAAAGAGAGAGCTGCTATGGCAGGGAAGTCATGATATCCAGCCTGGCAACTGGCTTGTGCTTCCGGGCAAGAGCAGTTCATATTATGACCAGCCACGTGGAATGGTGGCTCAGCTTGTAAGATGGCACAAGCACATGGCAAAGAGGAAGCTTCACCTAGCACCTCTTTGCAAAGAGGACATGGGGGTGCCTGCATTCCCTGAGTGGACAGCTATGGGCAGCTTGCCCGGGGCAAGTGATACAGGCCTGGGACAGCAAGGAGGGGCAAGGGATCTCCATCAAGCCCTCAGCATGCCAGAGAGGGTGCAAATGCTTGGCATGCCTTCCCAGGCATGCTGACGCTGTCACCATGTGTACCAGCACCTCTGGGGCCCTGCAGGGGCTGCCTGAGCCACAACGAATTTTAACCTCTCTCCTCCCCACCTCTTTATCTCAGAACTTCCCTGGTAGCCAGCTATAGAAATCTGTGCCAGAGCCATTAGCCGAAATTAGGAAATAGGGGGACCCAAGCTCTTAGCACCCTTACCCAGGGACATCCTGTCCTTAAAGTCACCCTCTGCCCTCCTCCAGCAACCCAACTGGCCAAAATCCCTCTCCAAGAAGCATCTGGCCAGAACAAGGGCTGGAGCTCTTAAGGAGGAAATTCTGAGTTAAATTCCTTCCTCCTGAGTCATTCGAAGAAGGGAACTGCATGTTCTCCCAGAACAGAGATGATATCTTGCTGGCCTCCTGCTGCTCTCCAGCTGCCTGTCATCAGGGGTGCTAAGGCTCTCCTAGTGAGGCAGCAGGAGGGGTTGGCCAATGGAGAAGGACTGGAGGGTATATCATGGTGCCTCTGCCTGGTGAAGGGCTGGCAAGGGGTGCATTGTCAGCAACATGGGGCAAACACCTCACAAGAAAAGCTCAGCATCTCCCAAAGAGGAGAGGCTATAGAAGGTCATCAGCAAATTGAAGAGATCCTCTCCATCTCCCAAAGGAAAAGGAGTAACAGGAGTAACAGGAGATTACAGATTATGTGTAAACCCAACATAAAGCCATTGTCACAAATTCATAGAATAATAGAATATCCCTGAGGAAGGGACCCACAAGAATCATTGAGTCCAACTCCTGATCCTGCACAGGACAACTCCAGAAAGTCACACCATGTGCCCCAGAGGACTGGGGACTTTGTGATCTCTGGCAGCTTTGGTGCCATTACCACTTCCCTGGGGACCCTGTTCCAGTGCTCAACCACCCTCTGGGTGAAGAACCTTTTCCTAATATCCAAACGAAGCCTCACCTGACACAGTTCCATGCCATTCCCTTGGGTTCTGTCACTGATCATCACAGAGAAGAGATCAGTGCCTGCCCCTCTGCTTCCCCTTGAGAGGAAGCTGTAGATCACAATGAAGTCCCCCCAGCCTCCTTTTCAGTTGTTAGTGAGGGCTCAGTAATCAAACCCAGAATGAGGCAGAAGAACTGAAGCCCCATCCAGTGCAAAACCACAGCTATATGAAGGCTGTGAGCCCCATCCTAATTCATACAGAGTTCCTCTGCAGGAATACTGAAGCAGTTAAAGCAGCCCAAGGAAGCTGTTAGCTCTGTATTTACATTGAGCTGCTTTAAAAGTAAACATGGCGTAAGGGCATGCAAGCTTGCCAGCAGCTGTCAACTGACCTCAAAATCAAAGATGCTGTGGGCTGATCCAAAATAGAGCAGTCTTCATAAGCTGAGTGATCACAGCAGCCATGCCTGAGATGGGAGGAATGTGAACTGTGTCTGGCATGGAACAGGATAGCTGCCCCCCTTCCTAGGCCAATCTGTCAGATGGGTCATGGAGATGATGAAGTTTTCTGAAAAAAATATTCCTGATGATTTTCTCTGTCTCTCATCTCAGAGATGAAGCAAATGCTGCCCTGATCTGGGCAATCTGTGCAGGGATTATTAAACCAAACTATATCTGGGCTAAGGTTAATGAAAGAGCCTGCAAAATCCTCCTGGCTGCTGTGTTTTGGTTCCCTCATTGCAAGTGGCTTGGCTCTGTGCCAGGGGGGAGGCACAAGGCCGGTGGAGTGCACATGTGCTGGGAGCCACAGGGAGCCGAAGGGGCTGGCACTGGCTTTCCCATCCTTGGGAAGGTGATGAGGCTTACTTCATGCTTGCTTGTGAAGCCTGTGGCACGCCTCTGCTGACAATTGGCAGGGATTGTAGTCACCTCTTATCACTGTCACCCCACAGGGACAAGAGTTTGTGTGGCTCAGCCAGGGCTGCAGCCCTCTAGGGCTGCAGCCCTCCAGTCCTTTTTGCCCTATACAAAGGCTTTTGGAGCACAGTTTGTGCCACCCTGCCATGGCTGGTGCCACAGAAGCAATCCACAGCCAATCAACATCACAGACAGAGCACTTATGTCAAGTGCAGGTACCCATCCAGGAGAGTTTTCCTTAACCCCCTGCACTGTCCCAAATCCTGCATCTCTGCTTGGGCAGCTTCAAGGCAGCCTCACTCTTGTGGGCTGCCCTGGGGAGGATGGGAAAACACACTCAGGCTCTTTTGCCCCTTATTTTAGGTGAACAGAGAGGTTATTCAAAGTGTGAATTTGTGGTTCTTAATTTTCCTGCTTTTCTTATCACTGAGAACTTTAGAAAGGGAGAAGTGGGGAAATCACAGCATGAGCTTACACATCCCTGCCCTGGCAGACTTCTTATCACTGGAGCAGTTTTCAGCATCTCAGTTAAAACGAGTAAGTCTGTGTCCATCAACGCAAAGCAAAACTAGGAACAATGGCACAGCAGTCATAAGGGCAATAAGGTTTTCTGCTTCTACCAGCTTGAGGCTGCCCAGATCCTGCTGCCTAAATCTACTGGGAAACCCAGGCTCTCCAGTCCCCACCTCTTCCCCAGGGCTCTCACCAGGATGCTTCTGTTCCAGTGCCAGCACCTCAATAAATACTCGTTGTTCCCATCAAATTTCTCTCACACTGGCTGGTGACGCCAGTCCTGCTGGCAAGTGATCAATTCCCTATTCACTGAGTCATGCAGGTTCATCAAAAATCACCCCGGATCCATAGAGACAGGCTTCTCAAAGTGTCGTAGGAAGTTCAGGGCAGAGCTTCAGTGGCGGCCCATAGCCTGGAGATGCAGCACCATTCTTAGTATATGAGCCATCTGCCCTCACCCTGCATGGCAGGTCCATGAGGAGCTACTGCAGCTGAGATAAGCAGAGCCCATACTCCATCTTCTGTCTCTTCAACATCCTCCCTTCAATTAGGCACAGTTATCTGTTTACTTAAGAGCAAGGGTAATTAACCACCCAAATAGTGACCAAAGAATGTGAGAGTCACAATAGTCTCTATTATGGAACACATCCACTTAATGAAGATCAAAGTTCTTCCTGGCCTTAAAAACCTGGAAGCGCACCCCAGAACTTTCACCCACTGTGACTGACATCAAAAACCCAGAGGGAATTGGTATGCCTCAAGGACAGCACTGGGAAACAAAGCTAGCTGGTCCATGCTCTCTATGGCAAGACCAGAGCAGGGCTAAGCCACCAGTTTGACAATATTTCTGTTCAACATAGGAATCAGTGCTCAAGGTTTCCCAACCCAGAAGATCACTGTGCTAATTTGAATGCCAAAAATATTTTACTTTAATCTGCAATTTAACCCTGCCTGCATGCAGCTGAAAGTAATTTCACAGTAAAAAGCTGATTTCACTGTGCCGCAGGCTGGGAGCTGCACCATCAGCCCCCAGACTCTGCAGAGACTGCTACCAAGCAGACATCCCTGGCACTACAGTGCTCACTGTCAAGGTCAGCTCAATCCCTGCCATCATTTTCAATGTCCTTAACTTCCCAGGTGTGGATTTGTATGGAGGAAAAAGGAGGCCAAAGGCCCCATAATCTCTGCTGACTCTGCCATCCTATCAGAGCTGCAGGCTTTGCTCATCCTGCTCCCCACCTCACAGCCATGCTGAGGATATTTATGTCACTGGGCCACACTTGTGAGATGCTGGTGGTGTCATTGAGCTGCATTTGACGGACACAGCAGCCACCTGTGTTTACCCATTCCCATCTCGTGCTGGCACATACATGATTACAGCTTTCAGTTTGAGCCACTCATCTATTTATATCAAATACCTTTGAGCAATGTGCCGATGCTTCCTGGGAGTGTTGCTGTGCCAGGCCAGCCAGCCTGGCACCTCCTCATCAGAGATGGCTTCAGGGTGACTCAGTGCACCTACACCGAGCTCCTATGATGGTCTTCCTGCCATTCATGACACACTTACAAAGCTCTGAAGCCATGCCCAGGAAATATGCTGGATTCTGCTAATATGCAACTGAAGCGTGGGACACCAAGTGACTGCATTGTCTCTGTCCACAGAGACCGGGATGTGCCATGCTGCCCAGCTGCTCACAGCTACTGTGGAGAAAGGTCACAGCCTGCACAGTTTTGCACTGCAGTTCCAAGACAGTGGGACCTGGCACACAGCAGTGGGATTTTGAGGCCAGTGTTTGGAGGACAGAAGAGATGTAAGTAAGCAGCAGAAAGGGATGAGATTTGGTCAGAAGCACCCTCAGAGCTATTGCCATCAAAAATAAAAGGAGGAGACAGCCCCAGACAATCTCACCCACCCACTCCCATTCCCACAGCCATAACGAAATGTTACACAACCATGCCAGGAGGCTCTCTGCTGACGTCATGCCTGGGCAAGAAACAGTAAGAGCTGGGCACATGTCATCAGGAGCAAATCCTATTTATAGCAGCATATAATAAGCTACCCCTGAGAAAGAAGATGAAAGCGAAGATTAGTCAACAAGGTAAATAGGAATGAACTTTCCTCCTAGCGGGGCAATCAGTTCATTTAATGAGAGACATTACTGGGAGAGCTCTCCCCAGAAGCATTACTTCCAGTGGATAAAGGTTGACAGCCACATCCTGCTAAGGACACATCCAACTCCCACACAGGCAGCCCTTGATGCACCCCTGGGGAGAGAGGCAGGGGCTGGGAAGACCCAGCCATTCAGTTATGGTTCTTTAGCTTCATCCTGCTCATCAGCTCCTGGCTTTCTCCTTTCTGGAGGTGGGGAGAAGCTGGGGACTTCAGTGTCCCCTGACTAGCCCTGCCTTGTACACCCATGCCATTTGCAATGTTCCTGTGGGAATTCTGTGTCCTCATCCAGCTATCAAGAGCTCACACAAGGAGAGGGGACATCTCAGGAGGGCCACATCTCAGGAGAGGGGATGTCTGCCCCTAATGCAGCATAACCAAAGTTAGCTCCAGAGGAAAGCAATCCTGAGCTTGGCCGGTGAGCCAGCCATGTGCTCCAGTGAAGCAAGTGTTAACATTGGCAAGGATCTCCTTGGACACAGCCCTGGGGTCAGCTCAGCAAGCAGCCCCTGCCCAGCCCAGTCACTCACTCAGCCAGAGGTCACATGATGCTATTATTAGCCTACTCACTCAGCCTTTCATTCTAAAGCCACCCATGAGGAACATTTCCATTTTATCATGAAAAGAATGCTGCTGCAAAAATAAATTATGATGACATCAAAGTGCTAAAATAAAAGGGGAAGAGAAAGGCCTTCTTACGCCAGGGAGCGAAGACAGCAGAAGGGTGGCTCTTCTTCTTACCAGCAGGATGGACACAAAGCAATCTGCTGAAATTCTTTCAGAACAAAATAACAGTGTAGCAAATGAGAAAAGCGTTTAAAATGAGAGAGGAGAGCTGCAGGAGAAGTGGATACGCTGGCAGCAATGCGATGAGCCTTCACAGGGTGGATGGACCTCCTCCATCCAGGCTGGGGTGGCTATGCATGGATTTCACCAGGTTGTATGCCAGCATAAAGTCTGGCTGTACATCTGAGTCCCCAAGAACTAATGAGCACCAGCCCTTGGTTCCTTGCACCTTTCCAGGTCATGAGGAAGATGCTTTAGTTAATGCTAGAACTTTTGCTATCCCATGGCATTTGGGATGCAATGTTTTCTGGGCTGTAAAAATAGCTGTAGGCATGCTAGGATTGGGGAGGGGTTGCAGCCAGCACTGCCATCTTACTGCTGTGCCAGCTAACAGCATATGCCACGTCCCTCACCTGGCAAAAATGGGAACACCCCAGGCATGGGCTGATGCTGGGGTCGCCCCAGCCTCTGTACAGTCCCCCATACCTTGTACTGGAATGCTGACGGATGTCCTGGAGACCCTCTGTGTTCTTTCCCCATCCTTGAGACCCCAAGGAGCAGCTGCTGCACCATGAACAGCCATACCTGCCAGTGCCAGGCCCCAACACCTATCCATGCGAAGCACAGGGCAGGCAGCAGAGATGCCCTTCTGCCCTCATAACAACCACAGGCAGCACAGCCCTTAAATGAGGGCAGGGGATGAACCAAGAGCCTGACCTCCATTTGATACCACAGTGGGTGAAACCCAAACCTCAGCCTGCAGTGTTTATTACCTAATTAATGAGTTATAATATGCCTGAGGAAATAAACCTTTCCCAGCCCAGGGTAAAGGGCTCTTGCAGGGGAGAGGAGGCAACTGCCCGTGCCCCCACACCAGTATTCTCTTGAATACACAACTGGGCAGGAGCAAGTTCTGGGTTCAGCTGTGCTGATTTCAGCAATTCAAAGCCTTCAGCCCTCTGCAGAAACCACAGGGGAAGAAATCCCTAGAGGAGCAAGGCCCACTGCCTGGGCCCCCAGGACATCTACTACCACCCTCAAAGCATCCAGGGCACAGCAGGCAGGGGGAACAGACAAAATTGGCTGTTAGCTGCCAATGTTCTGGGGAGAAACCACAGAGAAATCACCCCCCTGAGCTGGTGACACACAGAGCAAAACCCAAACCCTCTGTCCCAGCACACTCGCAGCTCTTCCCGGCATGGGGTCCTGCATGCCCTGAGCTAAGCAGGCTAAGCAAGGACCATTTAATTGTGGTTTATGAGACGTTCCACTGTGCTGATGCAGAGGGAGGTGATGGTGTCGCACACAGGCTCATGATCCCTAACGGATGGGACATAACGTCCCTGCTGTGCAGCTCAGTGGGGACCAGGCTGTGTTTGCTTCTCTCAAGGCAACTCGAGTCAAACATGTAATGATTTTCCAAGAAAAATTCCTGCAATGCTCCCCCTCCACAGCCATCTGATGCTGGAGCCAGCCAATGGCTTCTCGCAGGAACTCACCTGCTCCAGGGTCCTTTGTCCTGGGCAGCCAGGTGGAGCTGAGTCACTTATTTTTGGAAAATGTTACAAATTTACCTGGATGGGAAGGGAATGCCAAATTACCCTGTCCTCCCTCCTTCCCCCTGCCCCACCTCTATGCATCAGGGCTGGCACCCCTCAACTCCCTGCTCCTGTTAGAAATTAACTGTATTTAGTGGAATGTCATTCCACAGTCCAATTTCTCAAAGAAATGCCCTTGGGGAAAATGCCCATGTGTCATATTACTAACAATGACATCAGCCTATATTCACCCCAGAGGAATAGGCTGGGGTGACACAGGCATGGGCAGCCATGAGAGCAGTGTATGTGGTTTAGCCATGAAAAATGTCTGTCTATGATGAGACTGGTGAAACACTGCTGCAGCTTGGCTGGTATATCGGCACAGCTCTCCTGGAGCCTTCCTTCTATTTCAGGACTGTGCCAAAGAGAAAGTGAGGAACTGCCTTGGTTTTAGTCTCCTTGCATTAAACAGACTTGCTATCCAGTTATTTTAAGAAGCTGGCATGGCCAGATGTACATGTGCTTTCTTTGAAGTACTGACCTGTGTCAGCCACCCCCAGAGCCATCCAGCCCTATCATTAGCAGAGGTGCGGATCTGGGGTTTGTGGGTAGCTCTGTTTGCTTTGGGTGTTGTATATGCTCCTGTATTTCTTGGCGTCTGCTCCTGCAGCTCCAGCTGGATGCTTACCACTGTGCAGCTCAACCAGCTACCCCTGAGGTTCTGGCCTCCCTGGTGCCACATTCCCCCTTGCTCCAGTTTCAGACAATTTCAGACTCTACTAAAAATATAGAAAAGCAATTAAATCCCTTTCTGAGAGGTGGGACATTCCCCACTCTTCAGAAAACAGGTGAGGACGTGAAGCCAAACCATGCCAACATAGAAAATCCTGGGCAAGTAAGGTTTGACAAACATTTCCTGACTGTCAAGGCAGCACATTTCTGCTGGTAAACACAGGCCTGAAGTCCACCCCTTCCCAAGACACATCCTCTGTAGCTCAAAACCCTTTCACCAGATGGACCCCTGTTCCTGCACAGCCCAGGCTCAGCTCCACCATTAATCCGAAACAACAGTTTCTAGCGCTTGATGACATGGGGCTTCTGTGGCCCTTGGTGCTGGTACCCTGGTGTCCCACCATGCAAAGTTATTTTGTCCTGCTGACCATCGTGTTATTAAGTGCTGAGCCCAGAGGCAAAATTTTAGTTGCTTTTGACTATGGGAAAGCTGCAATGGGGCTGGAGCTGACCAAGATCGAGCACCATATCTAATGGAGAATGTCCCAGCAGCCACACAGAAGCAGCTCCAGAAAACCTGCTGGCTGGTTTCCCATCCCTGTCCTGCCCCAGCAGGCTCGATTGGGTCCAATCCTCTTTAACAAATTGCAGGGGCTTCTGTCAGTGTTTTGCAGAACTGGGGAATCCCTCAGCCCCTGGTAGAGTTGCCACTGGGGGCATTTCCTAGGTCCCCCTCAGAGCATATGGAAACTTGCCAGAACAGGTCTGCAGCCCAGGACAGCCTGTGCTGTTCCCACAAGCAGGTACGGATGTCGCAAACTCCTCCCCGCTGCCCAAACACATCGCTGTGCTCATTAAAGCAGGTGGTTTCGTAGCCAGCTTCCTGTGGTCGCACCTCCATGGGCGGGTGCCAGTGGCATGCTGATGCGCCAGAGGACTTTCAGGAGCCTTGTGGTGACGCTCAGCATCAATTAGAGGTAGCACTTTCTGCCACCTCACCTGGCAGCACAGGGAACTGGAATCAGCTCCGCTGCAGCTTGGCTGCCTGCTCTGTACCACGCAGCAGCATTGCTCAGCTCAGGCCTTCCCTGCCTGCCTGGGACACACAAAGACCTGCAGCAGAAACACAGTTGAAGCAGCAGCTTCAACTGCAGCAGCACCACCTGGACCCCTTCCCACAGAATGTCTGCTGCCAGGCCAGGGGCATCACCACCCCACATCCTCCTGCAGCCTTTGCAAGGGGGTCCCCAGGGTGTGCCAACCCCCAAGTTACTGCTACGGAGGGTGGTGACACATTACCATTGCCAACATCCATGCTGGGGACAACAGCCATTTAGGGTATCATGAGAGTGGTGGGAGGTGACACTTCTCTTCCTGCAGTTCTGGCCACGCACATCAGTTTTGGGGGGGCCTGTGTGTCTCCACACATGGCCCATTTGGGTCCCAAGCTTCAGTTCTGAGCACAGTGGACAGACACGCGGACATATAAACCCCCTGTATATCACACAGCAGATCACATCCCTGCAAGCAACCTAGCCCTGCTCACCCAGGATGCAGGTTGAACCTGGCTGCAGACACAAGGTTCTGCACAGAGTGTATTATCCTTTATTGCACAATGCTGGAGCGCAGCAGGTTTCCTCCCACATGCTGCCCTGGATTTCACCCCTCCCTCCCAGGCTTGCCCCAGCTCCTCCAGCTCCAGCTCATTGGTGTCCCTGGCTCTATTTTAGCGCATGAGACCACTTGTTTCCCTGTCAGACGTTCATGGTTTTATTTAACTCCCTTTCAGTTTCCCAAATTAGCACAGGTTCCTGCACTGTTTGCCTTGGAAGAAGATGCGTTGCCATAAATTATTTTTGATTAAAATAAACAAAACCTCTATTTTTTTTTAACATCTGTCCTCTTTGATGTTGGTGGTTAATTTCAGTGCTCAGAGAAGTGAGCGCAAAGGCACTGGCTGGGGCCCAGCATGAGACACTGGGGACACCATGGGCTCCCTGCCCTGCCACTTCTGCAAAGCCAGTTAAGGCCCAGCCCTTCTGCAAAGGGTTGCTTGTGACCCTGAGCCCCAAAACAGCCCCAAGCTGTAGTGTTGCTCTAACATCAGCACTTACATCTCTGGTTTCCAAACCTACTGGCAAAGTGGCACAGCAGCTGGTGCAGTACCAGCCTGCTCTGTCCCTCCTGCACTGCTGCTGCATGTGCCTGCTGGTGCCAGGACAATGGCCAGGCTCCCCAGTGGCACACTGCAGATCACTGAATCATTTCCCTCACCCAGCATGCCACCACAGCCGTTTCCCAAGCTGGAGCAGCTGGGGAGAGAGACAGGTGGGCAGAGGTGGCTGCCACTGCCATCAGGCATCACCCAGCCAGGCCAGAGGAAACCACAACTTTGAGCTGGTGTAAAATGTGCCAGCTTGACATCACTACCCGGTGATGGGTATAAGGACAGATGGCCATGCTGTGAGGGGACAGCACCCATTCCCAGCAGGTACATGCAGTTGCAAAACAAGGGATTTGTCCCACTTTGGCTGTTCCAATTGGCTAAACCAAGAGATTAACCAGTGTAACAATTTCTTCCTAACCTGGAGGGAACAGCACAGGTTCCTATGCTGAATGCCTAGTTAGTTGCTCACCCCCTTCACTGACCCACCCAGCCCTACCATGTTCTCCTCAGACAGTTTCTTTTGCTGCCTCCATCCCAGAAATCCTCTGCATTTGCAGCTGGGAGAACATACAGCTCCCTGGGGATGGGAAGGTTGGCACAGGGGAGCAGCGAATTCTGGGGTGAAAGTATTAAATTGCAGAGTGCCAGGAACCCACCCTTGGTGACTGTGGAGCACCACAGGGGCTGCAGCAAGCCCTGGGTGGCACAGCATGGCACAGCATATCAGTGTGGATGAGACCATGGGCCGGAGGAGGCCGGGTAGGACCCACACAGCAACCCCTTCAGGGCAGGCTCTGCAGCTGTAATGGTGCCAGAGTATTTTCAGGTAACATGTTGGGCAAGGCCCCATGTCAGAGAGGGTGCATGGGGTAGTGTTTATGCAGCTATTTCTGTACCTGTTTTGCAATGGGACAGAGCCGCTGCACCCACTGGCATGCAGCTACCTTGGGGGCACATCCCTTCTCAGCATGGCCAGCATGGTGGGGCCAAAGCAGCAGCTTTTCAGCCTGGTGCAGAGACACCGCCTCCATCTCCCCACCTTCCCCCCTCCCCCGCCAACCTTGCAGTGGGATCAGCCCCCAACAGAGGACAGTGGTCCCACCATACTCCACACCCTGCAACCCACTTTAACATATGCATGGCTATTTATAGCTGGGACTGATGTTGATTTGGATCAAGTGGAAGATAACGAAGTTATTTTTAGGTTCATCTCTCAGCTTGTGAGGGGAAATAGGCTTTGCTGGCTCAGACAGGCGCTGCCTAACCTGTCGAGGCACAGTCAGGTTCTGGGACAAGTGACCCCAATGGTGGGGTTGGAGAAGGGGTACACTCCGGATACAATGAGGGCACAGAGGACGCAGTAGAAGAGGACTTGATGCACTGGTTTCCATTGTGCCACCCTGCCTGCCACCTTCATTGAAGGAGCAATAGCACAGGGACTCCATAGCTCCAGAATCTCAGGTCTCAAAAAAAACAGAGCCCACCATGTCTGTGCCTCTCAAGCCCCTCCATCCCTTCTGACAGGGTGGGCAGGTGCCCAAAACATCCTGTCCTTCCCAGAATGGCCATCCCCTCACGGGGACAGGATGCTAGCATTGCACATAGTACTGGGAAGGCAGTTTCAAACCAAGAGCTCCAGCTTGGCAATATCCAACTGCCAGAACAGTTCCTTTAATTACAGAGTCCTAACACTGGGATGAGAGGCAACTAAAAATATCAAAAATACTAACTCACCCTGTAAGGCGGCATTTAGCAGAGAGGCCCCAGGAAAAACCAAAACAAGAGCAAGGGAGGCTTTTTCCATTGGGAAAGCTCATGGAGTCACCATGTTCTCCTCTAAAATGCTCCAGTGAAACCACGGCTTTGGAGGGGGGGCAGACAGCTTCTCTGTGGCTGCATGTTCTCTTTGCTTCAGCCACCTGCATGAACCCTGGGGACACAGGGTCCCAGCAGGACAGGGTCTGGGAGAAGCGAGAGGATGCCACAGGTCAGGCCAGAGTCATTCCACAGGGTGCCAGTGCCTGTAATGCCATAATATCTTATATTTTTTTTTAGATTTTATATTTACTTCCTGATTATGCAGAAGTGATGATGTGACTGGGTTTGGCCACATCTAAAATTATTTCAGGAACAACTGCCTTGGGCAGTGACATGTGCTGCCAACCCTCCAGCTGAGATAGCATATAGCAGTGGGCAGTTGCAAATAAAGAAAAAGGCAATTTCTGGGCAATTGACACACATGGTGCCAGTCAGCCCAGCCTGGGGCAACAGGATTGCTTTTCAAGTGCTTGGAGAAGTTTAATGGTCAAAATTTGGTCATGCTGAAGGCACACTGGCAGAGCTGCAGTGGGGTGGGTATCCAGCGCCAGGTCTTGGGTGTTGTCAGCTCTGGCATGGGACCTGGAATTACTTTGGGGCAGATTTCTGAAGGACATGGTGATCATTAAGGATGAGGGGTGGCACAGAGCCTAGAAATGGGGAACCAGCTCCCAATGGTGACAAAGCTGGAAGAGTCACTCCAGCTGCAGTAATGGTCCCAGGTTACTGATCCTCACCCCCGATGACTAAATCTTATACAAACTTGTAAAGGGTTAAAGTTTGTAACCAGGCAGAAACACCAAAAGATGTAGTGGTTTCACATTCACTGAATTTGTTTTGTTAAATTTAGTGTAGTAGTCTATTTTTCTACTATGGAATAGGATTAGAAGAAAGGCAAAACAGGCCTAATTTATAGACAGAAACAGATTTATTAACATGCACTAAAAGGAGAACAAAAAACCCCATGAATCCTCTTTAAAAGCACTCCCCTCCCCTCTACCAACAGTTTACTTTTCTACAAAACAATGTAAAGAGACAGAAAAACAGAACTCTAGGTCAGTACCACTTATAAAATAGTCTTTCTTTCAGTCTTTGAGAGAGGCAAGTCCCTCCTGATTTTGTCCTGGTAACTTTCCACAAGAGACACAGTCTGTTTGTGGCTTCCAGCTCCCACAGAAGCAGCCCGCCCGGGAATCTGCATTTGTGAGCCTCCCAAAACATGTAGTCTTTCCTATGACTACATATGGGCTGTGGACTTAGGTCATTGTTCGACACAGAGACGCGCACACACACAGAGTCACTTTGGTGAGAAGGCATGAACTGTTTATTATAAAATCTGACTCCACTTTTATAGTATTTCTACAGAGGCCAGGGATTGGGGGAGAAGGTTGACACCTCTGTCCATCCCATTGGTCAAGACAACTGTCCATTAGCTGTCCATATCTCTAAGAACAAAGAATGTAAACTACCTTGATTGACAAAAACATTATTCTATTCATAACACCCGTGTGTGAGAAACTACCTAAGAACTATGAACTGTGAGACACACAGAAAGCTGAAAAATCAGGGTGATAGACTTACATGGGGTTTCACCTTTTAAAGACGCACAGCTCCACAACAAAGGATTTCTTATTCTTCACTGGTGACGAGGCCTCAAACATCTCATAGGATCACTAGATCACAGTTTTCTAATTCAATATCTACTCAGAAAAATCACAGACACCTTTGCTTGAATCCACAAAATCATCTCCCCATTCATAGTCCATGATTTAAAGGAATATTACAGTCTGTTACCATAAATCAAAGGAAATTTACTGCCTAGAACTAAGGCAACTTGTCATCTCTTCCACTTAAGAAGTCACTCTTCTTTTACTGACTTTCATATCTTCATATTACCCCTTTGCATATCTCCAATTTGGCCTTTCTTCTCTCTTTGGGAAGGGTTAGAGTTCAGAAAGTCTCAGTCTGTATTAGGAAAGAGTTAATATTTCCTGCCTGGGCCAGCGGATGGCCATGTGATCTCTGCCAAAAGCCTCAAATTCATGCCAGTGTAGAAAAGTTCAGAAACAGCAGCCCGGATCTTCTCTCCCCCCTCCACCCCTTGGTCTTATGGGGTGGGTTTGGCCCAGCCTGGGCTCAGTGCTGCTTTTGGGGGCCCAGGGGTCATCTCCCTCAGCCCTGCCAGCGTGGTGCAGGCCTTAGGATCAGCTGGATGTCAGCAGCCGTATCTCCCCTTTCTCTGCCGGCATCTGCTGGGCTTGGGAACCTAGCTCGGCTCCAGCCAGGGCCAGCCCTGTCCTGGCTACCCCATCCCGGCCCCAGGGGCAGCAGGGCCTAAGCTGGGCCCCACTGCTGCCCTCCTCGATGTTACCTCATGGCAGGCCTGCAGCGAAAGAGGCCTTTCCCAAAATTCACCTATATTTAAGCTGTGTCCCAGGGGTGTACACTTGTATCTGATTGGTTATTCTGGCTGTCAGTTTTAAAGCAGATCACTAATTGGTTTTTACCATTCGGGCCAAACCAATACAAAACTGCTTCTGATTTCCCCCAAAGAGCTCTGAGACCCTCATTGCTGCTGGTATCTGGGAAGGAAACAGGGAGGCCTCGCCCTCACCACCCACCAACCTTGGTCCTTCCAGAAAGGGAAGGGGACAGGACACCAGCTGCCTGCAGCACAAGGAGAGGTGTGAGTATGGTGGGACCAAGCTTTGACCACAAACATGCTACAGAGGAACACCAGTGCCACATCCCATCCCTGCAGCCTAGGACTCAAGGGCACATCTCAGGAGAGATCCTCCTGGTTGTGGTTCAGCTTTTGATTTATGGCAGCTCTTATCAAGAAAGTTTGCTGTGCTCTTTATAACGGGGAAAACACAGATAGGACTGTACAAAGGTTTTTGCCACTCTTTCAGTCCCTCCCAGCACCACCACTGAGAGGCTGGCATCTTCCAGATCTACTCTCATACTGGTCTCCCTAAGGGTTTGTGCTCTCCAGAGCACTGTGATGTTCCCATCCCAGGAGCTTGATGCCACTGCAGTAGTTTTCTCCCTTTCCTGGGGATCCCTCAGTTTCTTGAAGCAACATGAATTACTCCAGCTGAACCTACTGGCACAGTCAATAACCTTCCTGGGTGTAGGAGTGACTAACAACCCCAATGCTGACACACAGAGTTTTAAATATATAGTCCTGCCTGTGCAGCCCTGAGCAGGCAGGAGGGTGGTGCCTGGGCACACTGCCTGTCAGACCTTGGTGGCCTTTTGCACACCAGCCTCCCTCGGTCATCAGGGCAAGATATCAGGCTCCCTGCTTCCCTGCCTGGCACAGGATTGTACCCGGGAGATCTGGAACTGATCTTTGGCAGGCACCTTGCTCACTCAATTAAAGGCAAACCAAGAGAGAGTAGTGTCCCAGGGCTGTGGTGAAGTCAAGTGACAAGTGTTTGGTTTGTGGCATGCTCAGCACAAGGGCACAGTCATCTGGCTTCTGGGAACCCTAAGGATGACCTAAATACCAGCCTGAAAAAGCTTTTTGCAGGTAGCTACTCACTGCCTCATCTGATCCACCATTCACAACCCAGTCATGGACACCTCCCAGGAGCTGCCTTCCACAGTGGGCCACTGGCATGGTGGGGAGGGCTAGAGGCAAGTGAGAGGAGAGCACTCATTCCTCACGGCACCCACCCAAGAGCAAGAGGCCAAGGAGAGCACCTGCCCCATCTCACAGTCCATTAGTGCCAGCCACACACAGGTCACTCTGGTGATGCCACCAGCTTTTGGTGCCTGGCATATAGAGATGGGGAGGGGGTTGCTCTTCGGACCACTGGTGACAGAGCACTCCAGCCGAGGGATGACACACATGCCAATGGCACCATGAGCATGTGGGCTTTATCCCTTAGGGGCCAAGATGCCAGGTTCCTGCCAGCATTAGCAGCCTCTCCAGGGATTGTTTTTCCAAATGCTACCCAAGCCCTGATGCCCTCTGAATCATGGGCAGCATGTCAGCCACATATCTCTTGCTCTGGCCCCTGGGTTTTGCAATTTTCCCTGCTTTCTCTCTACACATCACACACAGCTTCAGCTTGGGAAGCTCGATACCCACACCCCTACATCCCTGTACCTGCACTGGGAACCACAAGCAGAAAAACAGTGAGATCAGGGGTACACACAGAGAAAATGCCTGAAATCCAGTAAATATAGGTCTTACTAGTAAGATGTTGGTTAGAGCACAGTGCTGTGCCTTACTCCTGTCCCCAGCTTCACCTCAGGACCAGCAAAGAGAGGCCCAAACTAGAAGAGGGGAATAAGGAATTGGCATTTGGCAGGTTTCAGAGCAGAGTGGAGCTCATGTCTCAGTCCTGTCCAGCGAGGAGCCTGAAGCCCCACGGGCAGGGCTCACGTGGGGCTCTACACAAGTGGAATGAGATCAGCCACCCCTTGCCTCCAGCACAAGGTCTGGCACAGGGGTGTTGGTATCCAAAGCCCAGAGCCCTGTGTGTGTAGGGGATGGATGAGTGGACTCATACCTGGGCTGAACTATTACATAAGAGCAGAAACACATGAGGGATGCCAGGCAAAACTGTACATAATGTTTGTGCCAGCATCCCACCTCCAGAGCCAGTGGGACTGGTGAGTTGTGCTCAGGAGAAGCCTGGGCTGGGCAGGTGAGGGTAGCTGGAGTGGGCGCAGGGAGCTCCTGGAGCAGGACACAGCACTTCAGGGAAGGCTAGGCAAGGTTTGTGCCCCCTCTCAGCCTGTACTATTTAAATTCCTTGTTTGTGAAAGCAAGACCCAAAACAAGCAAATAAATATTAACAAAAAACACAAAAGCCCTGATGAATCTCTGAAAAATTCTCTACGTGGGCTGTGCAGCAGTTGCACAACAGGAAGAAGCTGTTGATCCCATTTCTGTGTGCTGGCGCCACACTGGCCTCCACCTAGAGCTGCTTGCTTGGGCTTCAAACACAGATAAACCAAAGTTGGGCACTGAGACACAGAATACTGCCAGGTAACATGTGGACAGGTGTGCCTCCCACTAACTGAATCCAGGTCAGTAGCTCTTGAGCACTGCAGGGAAAATTGCAGGAGCCCTTCTGATTTCTGGCTGCTGAGATAGGAACTGCTGGCAGGGGAGTGGATTGTGAAGAGAGATGCAGAGAGGAAAGGAGAATGCTGCATGGGCTCTCCTGAGCCGTGTCAGATGGGAGGCCTGATATCATTTCTCCAGGGATAAAGAGAGCAGATACATAACCCCGACTGCCTCCAGCTCCCCTAGAATGGGATACATGAACTGACACTGCTCCCAGCAGTGGTGGCCTGGTCCAGCACCACCTACTTTTCTTCTTCTACATCCCTCACATCACTCCCCTCCCAAGACCCAACACCAACATTTGTGAGCTGATGACAGAATCCCCAGGAGCACATAGGGATTTGCTTGCAGGCCAAATTGAGGCTCTTGCAAAGCAGGTTAATTATTTAACTCCTTGCAGGGATGACTTGCCCTTAAACTTCAAAGTCTGGTTATCTTATGGAAGTGGAGAATTTGACCCCAAGAGCACCCAGTTCCAAGCATGAGACGGGAATGCCGGGCTTTGGCCTTGGATGGGTTACACATGGCTTGGGGATCCATGCAGAACTCAGCTTCCACGGAGAGAGACCAGACTCTACCTGGACATCAGCCCCAAGCAACAAGCTGGACCCCATCTGGGTGAAGTTTGGAGCAGGAGGTGCAGTATTACAGCTGTCTCTGCTCCCCTCAGAGTGCTGAAGCAGCTCCCCATGCTTGTCCCTTGCTGCCACCTGGTGCCACCTCTCCACAACTGCTGGAGAGCTGTGATGAAATTTGGGATGCCATGGGTGTTGAGGATGGGGACCCCCTGAGCACAAAAGCACCTGTGAGGTCCCCATTCTCAACACCCATGGTCCCAAGCAGCCCCATGTCCTCCAGCCTTCACCCGGATCTGCAAACAAGCCAGTGACCTCTCCTGCCTACAGGGTCAAAGGCAGGACTCCAAATATTTCCCAACCTCATGGACACCACCAAGGGTTATTTACGCTAAGGCAAATATGTTCCAGGCATTGGATCTGGTCCCCATGGTGCACCCGAACAGCTTGGGAACGGAAGTGCAAAGCACCTAGAAATGGTCAGGATGGTCAATAACAAAAATTAGTCATATCCAAATCAATTTTCTTTTGCAATAGTGCAACAGGCCCCAGAAGCAGAGAGAGCAGCAAGGACTTTAGTAGGGTTTTTGCTCAGCAAGGCTCTGCCATTCCCACTGGAAAAATAAACACAAGATTAACTCAACCTGCAAGATGGCTGCAAAACATGCAGTAAAATTATTTTCATTAGTTAGAGTCTCCACCAGCTCCATCAGTGGCTAAACTGAAACTGCCCCAAGGGTATGTGCTGGAGGGCTGTGGTAGAATACAGATGATCTTGGCAAATAGACCCCAAAAAAGGGGGGTAGGCAAAGGAGGATGTAGTTTTGGAAAGACTTATGCCGTATTCTGCTTCCAGGTATGAATAACCAGTGCACAAAAGTTGTCTGGGGATCGAGGTTGCAGGAAAGGGTGACTCATAGGCTGAGCCACCTCATTAAGGGGGGAGGGTGGTGGAGGAGTTGTTATTGTTACTATTTATTTTAAACCAAACTGACTGGGATTTTTGCCCTTAAAACACTGTTGCAAGATACCTGCTGTTTGAAGCCCACAAAGTGTAAGCCCAGATCTTATGCCCAGCTTCCTGCATTATCCCTCCATGTACAGGAGCAGCTGGCAAAGCCTGCAGGATTTTATTCTGGACACAGGAGATCTGTGAACGTGAAAGAGAGCTGCAGGGAGCTGTGAACACTCTGCCAGCGTACAATGGGAATAGGAGAAGTAATAAGCTCAAATTTCAACACAGTTTCAGGCTATTCATTAGGATGCCCTCTGAGTCCATCAGCTCCTGGGGAACTGTGCTGGACTGTTCAAGACCAGTGGGAACATCCAGGGCTCATGGAGGAGATGATCTAGGGATGGCCTGGATGGTCTCTGAAGATTTCTCCCAACTCTACATTACTACTATCCCATGAAATGGCTTTGGAGCAGCATAGGCTGATTCTTCAGTGCACAGATGTGGTACTTGAGATCTCCTGGGCATTCCCAATGCGTGGGTGGCAAAGGCAGAGGTCATGGCAGACCTGAGTGAAACCTCCCCTGCAGCTGAATGTGCCTGTTCCTTGAGAGGACTTTGCATTATCCACCCAGGAATGCAGGCCGCCTGCACACAGGCTAGCCAGAGGCCAGGCGTGCTGTGCAAACCCACGGGGAAGCACAAATCCCAGCAGTGTTGCCAGAAACCCACTCACCCAGTGCTCCTGTGCAGCCTTCCTGGAACACAACGAAACAAATAAAGCCAGTAGAGCACCACAGAAGGACTGGGTGTGGGTCCTGGTCTCCAGAGCAAAACGGAGGTTTCTGGGAAAGAGTGGGGTTCTGAGAGAGGTGAGATGGCACTAGCTGCTGTGTGCCTGAATCCTGGCAACCACCAGAGGCCTTGTCACCTTGTCAAAGCACCCTGCTTATGGCTATTTTCTTACACCACCTCTGTCCCACCTCAGACCAGGATGCTCAGCAGCAAAACAGCTTGCTCAGAGGCAGTATTAGATTTTTTTTTTAAGCTAGTCCTGTTGTGCTTTGGAGCTTCTTTCCAGGATATAGTGAAACAGCCTTAGCAAGATTCATATCAGCCTAGGAGCCTGCATTCTCCATATGAAAAGAAAATAGAGATTTGCACTCCATGTCTGGAGCTGCAAGCAGGGGCAGCAGACATGCAGCACTGTTGGGCAGAGAATGGTGGGGAGAAGTCACCAACTACTAGCAGTTCAGCGAGTGCTTAATGAACAATCCCAAACCGCCCCCAAGAGGCTCCTGTTTGGAAAACGGCCTCCCAGAAGGAAAAACAACCAAGCCTGACCCCCTTGCCAGATCCTGTGTGTTTTTTTGTACATTCACGGCAAGTCTCAGCCGGAGGGTCCTGGCAGGGTACCCTCATCATGTCACAAGGCAGCCACAGGCAGCACATGCTTCCATCACTACAGGGATGGGGGTTTGGGGCTGCGGTGCCCCCTCACAGTGGGTGAGGGGACCCATGCTCCAGGGCACTCTCATCCAGGCTTCCATGGGAAAAATAATGTGTCTAGGAGGACTGCAACACACATTGGGTCAGGGGAAGGTTCAGCTGAATGGTGGCCTGCCAGAGTGGGGAACACCAACGACAGCACCCATACCATAGTGTATGCAACCCCCTGAGCATCACTCTGCCCTTCAGAGGATGCTCTGTGCAGACCTGTGCTGGTGAAACCCTCCCACAAGGCAGAAAATATTATTTATTCTCCTTTGCTGGGGAAAAAAGGGAGAAAGATGCTTTTCCACTGCAGACAAACATCTGTCTGCAGCTGTGTGGAACAGGACCTAGCCCAGGTTTCCCCAAAGGTCCATGTTTCAAGGCCATCACATTTTCCCTTTCAGCACTAACTGGGCACACACCAAGTACATGCTGCCATCAGCTCTGTCTCTTCTGCTCCCAGTGACACTCCAGGAGCAGGTACCACCACAGACTTGTATGTTCAGCTTGCTCAGAGGCAGTATTAGATTTATTTCAAGCCAGCTCTGTTGTGTTTTGGAGCCTCTTTTCAGGATGCACTACAACAGCCTAATCAAGGCCCACAACTAAGGGCCTACTCCTCACTTTACTTTTGTATGAAGCTTTACCTCCGTGAGCCTCATGACCCAGCCCAGCCCCAGTACAGACCTGGTTTAGCCACATGGTTATAAGGAAAGCAATACTTATACATGGGGCAACAGACCAAAAGTACACCTCTTCCCTCCTGACATGCCAGGATGCTCAGGCTATGTGTAGGTTCCCAGAACCTAGGCTTGCCACAACTGGGATCCAGTAGTTTCCTTATGGTTCCATCAGTTCTGCCCTCAAGACACAAAAACCCACCAGAGGAGCCAAAGCCTCTTCCCCTTACCAAGCCCCATAACAGCTTAGACACACACCTGTACTGGATGGTGACCAGAGTTCACTGGGGGCTCAGTGCCAAGGGGACAGCAGCCTTGTTTGGTGTGGGGCTTTTCTGGCTGCCAGCAGGAAATGAGGGTTAATGGGAGCAGCAGGCAGCTTACATCCCTGCCTCTCCAGTAGGCTCAGCTGCTGTGGGGCCAGTCTGGGCCCCCTCCAATAAAGACCTGAGGGATTTTATTGCTGAACTGCAAGAGGCTGCAACACGTGATGCAGATGCCCTGAACCACCCCAACCTCAGCCCTTACCCGTAGGGGAGAAGCCCCCTCCCACCTCTGTGCTGTGATCATTAATAGGGTCACCTTGATGCATGCATCAGTGCTGCAGTAGAGCAGTGGCAGGGTACAGGCAAGGGGATCAGAAGCCAGGAAGGTGCTCCTCAGCCCTCCCTGCAGCTCCTCTGGCAAACAATGTAGCCGTTGAGCCTGAAGAGCCTCCTGCGGAAAGGAGAAATGCAAATACTTTTGCCTGTAAACTGATGTAATGCTATTCCTAGCTGTCTTAGAAAAGACAGGTGTCTGCTAGGGAGGGCAGGAGAAGGCGATCCCAATATCCTGCGCACAGGAGCAGACGCAGACGATGGTTGACTCAGGACCGGACTTTGGTGGTGACAGTGAAAAAAAACCCTCCTCCCTCAGCAAGCAGCGGCGTGACTGTCCTTTCTCCGACGCCGAGAGCAAAAGAGAGCAACTGCCCCCAGCCCTGTCCTTTGCCTGCCCCAAAACTCACGTTATCTCCCCCTCTGAGAGAACAAGAGAAACGTCCAGAGACTAGAAGCAGCGTAGCCAGGTGCTACAAATCTCCTTGGGCCCCTTTTGTTCTTCTTAAGTACCTGTAAGTACCCAGTAGTTAGTTTCCTGGCAACCTATGGGAAAACAATCTGTGAGGGAAAAAATTCTGTAAGAGAAAAAAACCCCACAAATCTAACTTCCAACACTAGCACAGTATATTAATTCAGTAAGACTTGCAATAATAGATAAAATTAGTATTTAACATGCTTGCAAGGGTTTTAGGAGGAGTCTTGGTGCTTAAAACCTAATTCCCTTGCCCCTTGAGGTTTTATTTTCTTTCTTGAGTATTTGATGCTACCTCCTCCTAATAAAATGAAAAAAAGGAAAATGTGTGTTGTCATCGAAGAAATGAGACTTGAGCCTGTTATAAATGAATGGGCCAATTTAATGATCAAAGGAATTTATTAAATAATCGAAGTAAAATTGGAAAAAGCCACAAGCAAAACAGCACCGAGCAGGGTGGTCGGTGCTGGCTGAACTGGGTTCGGACCGCTCCGTACCCCCGTAGGTCACAAAATACTGTTTTCACAGGGTCTTTTTTATACTATTTTCAGACTTCGCGGGAGACTGGGGGGGAAAGGGGGTGTAGGAAGGGGGGTGTCTTCCTGCTTCCTCTCGCTGATCTTGCCCCTTTTTCATATATTAATGCATGTTCTTTCTTGTGGCCGCTCCTGACAGAGTCTCCCGGAACACCCTTCTTGCTGGAATCCTGTTAGACGATAATCCTCTTGAATATCTTTCTGGCAACAAATATTCATCTTATCGTTAATACATATTGCTGCTGTTTTGCCAGATGAAATAATCCTCCAGAATACCCTTCTTTTGAGACAGGAATTCATCCCTGGTAGTGAATACCTTTCCCCTTATCATCTGGTGCATATTGCTCGGTTTCCATTAAAAGATACTGTAGTTTTAGTCCTTAGCACAAATTTATTTTAAATCATATATTACAAGCCTTTCGGGTCTTCAGGATCTCTCTTTCCATTATGAAATACTCCTTGAACCAAAACCTACATGTCCCAGAAATGTGGGGAGGAAAGAAGCAGCAGAGCAAGACCCCTGTATCATCCCACATCACAGCCACCACTTTCTTCAAAGGAAAAAATAGTCATTGCACCATGGACTCCTTAAATCACTAGATTTTAATAGCCATATAAATCCTTTGCATACAGCAATCTGTGGCATGAGAAACCATATAGATACCGAACAAGTTTTTCTGGCTTTTACCACATAAAACTATCAGCAACTTTGTTTTTTAAATCAACTCCCGTAGTAGAAACAATAACCAAGCAATTAACAGCAAATTTCTATTTTTCTAAAAGAACAATGTTTCATCTCTTAAAAAGAGCCAAGAAGCTGACGGAGTTTCAGATGTATGTACAGATCCGGGTACCTCAGGAAGCTGTCAGCACCACAAGCCTGTGTTCCCAGTCGCAGAGGGGACACACTAACAACACCCACTGTCACCCCCTGAGAAGGGCTGGCGTGTCAGCCACCTGCTGCTTTGTCACCACACACTGCCTTGCCCTCCAGCACCCACTGGTCTTGCCCGAGATTGGAACCAGGGCTCTGTCCCTGGGACAGGCAGTGAGGGACGACACCTGGAGAGGTGCAGAATCCATCCTTGAACATCACCTTGCAGGCTGTAAAGTGCAGCTTGCCTTTATTGGCTGTCTCTATCTATAGTTTCACTTGGTCAGGAGTTGTAGTCATGGAGAGGAGGCAGAAGCACATTGTATGTTTCCCCACCACCACCCAGCACCTTGCAGGCGAGCTGACCCCTCCTCACCATTCCCTGTGCTGGTAACACACACAGCCCCCTCCCACCCCTCATGACTGTTCCGGTGGCATTGGCTTTTGCAGAATTCACAGAATTCATTAAGAAAATCATTATTTACATCCAGGTGTTTAGCAGCACAATGAGATAGAGGAGCTGAGACAAGAGTTCACCCGAGGTGGCTGAATTACACCCTGGCCATGGGCTTATTGCTGACTCAGGCCCAGGGGCCGAATGGCCCTGGGTGGTTCCCATTGCCCCAGTTCCACAGCGGTGGCAAAGCTGCTGCCTGCACCCCGTTGTCACTGGCTGTGTTCACCCTCATGTAGAACCAACCCTGGGCAAGATGGGCTGTGCACAGACACCACACCCCGGGCAACGTTAAGGCATTACAAATACACAGGAGCTATTCAGAGATTTAGAAAAACCCACTCAGAGTGTAAACATTTTTGCACAGTCATTGGACTTCCACACATGAAGTTTTCTGTTGTTTTCTGCATAAATCATGAGATAAGGAGCTACACAAAGAGCACTCAAGCAGACGCCTGGAGCACTTCGGGGTTCTCTTACAGCACAGCAGCATGCAACACGATGGACTCTAAGCAGTAAAAATATTGTAAGTCTCAGTCCAGGATGCTTTCTCCTTCCTACATTTCATATATAGTTTAGGTAAATGTCATGAACAACTACATGCTGGCAACCCAGGTAAGATGGGTAGCTGTGTGATGACCACTGAGTGATTTCAGCTCATTTCTACCTTACCTCTAAGTAGAAAAGGGAGATACTCTGCTTCTGTTCCTGCATCTATGGAGGTTGCTCAATGACCCCAGGTTGCTGTGCCAGTGGTGCTATAGGTATAAGTTATCAGTGATTCTGCCTTCCTCAGGGACTTTGGCACATTGACCCCGATTTGTACAAGATCCCTGAGAATGTATCAAAGCTGCAGTACTTTACAATTTAACCTAGCATGGGCACTTGGCTCCCTGCCACACTCATGCCTGCTTCTTGTTGTTATCTATGCTGTGCAGCAGCGCCAGGAACTCCAGGATGAGGTTGGCTGTCTTGCGGGGCCGCTCCACCACCACTGAATGCCCACAGTTCTCCAGGATATACACATGGCAGTCTGGAATAGCACTTGCTAAAACACTGGCACCAGAAACATCCAGGACCTGCATGGCAGGGGAAAAAAACAGTCACTGCCACAGTCAGAGGTGGGGTTTGCTGCACACTGCAGAAACCCTGTTGGGGTCCAACCGAGATGTGGAGCAGGGATGCAGACACAGTCCTAGTGATGCCAGCACCCTGCCTGGGGACAGGGCAGGGAGGCTGCACGGTGCCAGTCTCAGCATGCAGCAGGATGCATACTCTCTTGTATGCTTTTTGGCTGCTATCTCAATGCAAAGGTATCATTGCAAACAAACACTTGCCTCTTTGCATTTATAGAGCCCTCTGCATGCCTGCAGCTTGCTTCCTCCCACACTTTCCCTCCTACTTCTGCCTCTGAAACAAACCCTAGGATTTTGCCCAGAAGCCTGCCCACAATCAGCATGTCTCTTCCCGGTTGCCAGGACAACTCTCTTTGCTGACTTTATTCTTCTTCATAGCCCTTGCCTGCTTTGGTGCTGGCACCTACCTCCCCACCTGCCTCCTCACACTCCCCAGCCCTGGCACTGCCCTCTCCTCCCTCTGGAAAGCTGGCTCTCAGCTATCTACACATCACCTTGCTGAGGCCCTGTGTCTAAATCCACTAGGGATGGAGACACATGTGCCAGCTCCCCACAGAACAGTGTACAGCTCAGCAGCACAGGCCCCACCATGCCCCCGTGGGTGGGCACAGGTAGAGATAGAGACAGGTCTGTGGGGAATGTGCAGGGGGCTGCCTACCTGGTCCTGCTTTCCCCAGATGACCTGTGTCGGTGCTCTGATCTTGCTCATGTTCTCGTGGAGACAGTGCCTGGACTTTTCATCCACAATCTCTAAAAACACTAGTGGGGCAAGAGAAGAGTCAGTTCTACAGGGAGATATTTTGCCTTCCCTACTGAAAAGGAGCCTTGGTGGGCCAGTCCTGCCAGTATCCTCGCACTGGGAAACCCACGCAGAGATGCTGAGCTGTCCTTGCCCTGCCACCAAGCCCAGCTGCAGAGGGGCCCCTGCCAAACCATCTCCTCATAGGTACTTGTGAACCCAGATGGAAGGGCGAGGGTGAAACAGCAACCCTGTCACCAGTGGGGGTGGCAGTGCATTGCTACCAGTGACCAAGCTGTGTCTCCACATCTGTTAATGACATTGCCCACTCCCACCCTCAGCAAGACAGCACAGTGACGCTGGGGCCCACACATGTGCCAGAGACATGGAGGGGGCTGGGAAGAGCTAGTGCCTAGACCCTGGAGATCCTGCTGGAAAGCCTAATGAGGAGGCTGCCACCATACACTTACGCTTCCGGTAAAATTCATTGTGTGGGATGCGAACGTCAACAAGGCCCTGGAGAATCTGCAGGGAGAGCAGAGGAGAGCTGCTGGAGGGGACCCATGCCCTGCACAGGGATGAGTGTACCCAAGAGCACTCAAGAGCAGCCTTTGTCTCCCCAGCAAGTCTGGCCCCAGCATGAACTTCTTCCTAAGCATATGGGGCTGTTGAAAACACAGTTAAGTAAGATATATTTCAGCAACAAGTAATACTGTCTTTTATGAAGCAGATTTGATTTCTGCCCCTGGCCAGCAGCCACCTCAGCCATGATGCCACTTTTCTTCCTTCTTGTACAATTTTGCCAAAACCACAGAAGGCCGGGGCATTACTTTACATTTTTTTCTTACCCTCCAATCTATTCACTCCAGACTTCCTAAGGAAAAATAGTTTAATAGCCAGCCCCTCACAAGTTCCTCTTGCTTGACAATGACACAATTAACATTTCCAGCAGTTTTACTTAAAAAGCAGCAAACAATCCCGCTCACATCAGACAACAGCTGCCTTAGTTATTTAATGTTTCCTGACAGCCATATTTACTAAAAAACCCTTCTACATCCCAGCCTGCTGCCAAAAACTTCATGGGAGGAGGAATTCCAGCAGGGACTGCCAGAGGGAGCTAGGAAAAGAGGGTTTGAGGGGAAAGTGCTGGAAAAATGCTGGGAGTGGGGCTGGGTGTGTCTCACCTGGGTGATGGCAGGGCTGGCAGCCCTAGCTCTACTCCTAGCATTGCCTTAGCTGCCACCATGTAGGCTCAGGGAGAAGCAAACCTGCTTAACACCTCCAAGCCCCCCCCTTCCCAGAGGCCACAACCAGCATCGGCTTCTCACCTGCTGTGGCACCTTGAAGCGAACGTAGGAGCAAAGCTTCAGCATGTCTGCCATCTCCTCAGGTGTTGAGGGGATTAAAGGGATCCTGTCGATGCGTTTGGACTCTTTCAGCTCCCGGAGCTGCTTAATGAACTTGTTGTCAGTGGTAGTCGGCAGGCCTGGGTGAAATGAGAAGGGGTGAGCAAGCTGAAACTCAGATGAGATCCTCCCAGACAGCCCAAACAAAAAACATCCTTGTGCTGACATCCCTCATCTCTGCCTCTGGCTTCCTGCCTGCTCACTCTTTAATAAAATTTTATAAAAAGAGGAGAAGAAAACATCTGTACATACAGCCACTTCAATATGCATCCAGAGATACCCAGCCTCCTTCCTGCTCCAGGGCTTGGCACTAGCAACCCCGCAGGCTGGCATGGCATGAAGAATAGACATGCATGACTACTTCAGCCATAAAAAGCTATAGTGCTTATTTTTATGTGGTCATTGGATGCAAACATTAGTGCCTAGGCTCCCACTGGACAGGGCTGGACAGAAAATTTCAGCAGCCCCATCTGCATGCATCACTGAGGAAAAATTCCCCAGCAATTTAATCCTAAACCTTTCTGCAGACCCTCCCCAACAGAGGTTTCACACCCAGAAACAGTCAGAGAGGCAGTCAACACCTCTCCCAGAGGGGAGTAGAAACCCGACGCCCGCAGAGCCTGGTAGCTAGGTAACATCTGCTTTGTTTTATTCCTTAGTGCTTATTTGGAAGCCGCTTTCCTTGTGTGGGAGGGGAAAGGAGCTGCTATGACAACTGTGAGGCAGCAAAGCCTCCCTGGCAGCAAAGCCTCCCTGCCTGCTATGCCTCCTGCATCATGTTACACCCAGGCTTCCCTAAGGGGATGCTGGGGATGGAGGGGACAGAGGGGACACCCTGCTTACCTGTGTCCAGCCCTGAAGTGCTCTTCCCACTTAAGGCACCCAAAGGTGGGAGATCAGAGCTCTCCAGCTCCCAAAGCCCCAGACCTTCAGCACACCAGGGCTTTCGGGAGGCCAGAATGGGGAGGCCATTCCTGTTGCAGTTTTGACTCCCTTTCCTAAACTGAGAGGCTGCAGACATGCCGTGTAAAATGCCTGCCATCCCAAGGGAAAAGGCATTTTCCTCCAGAGCAGAACTTGTCCGATTTGCCCAAATCCTGACTAACCAAAGCACAGTGGGGCAAATGCCATATCTCTGGAGAAAAATAGTCAGCACAAAGCTGTGATTTTCTCTTGAGCCTTGGCAGAGATTTCCAGTGTAAATACAAATTATTCCTAAATACTTTGTACTACACATCTATGCTGCCTCCAGCACTGCCCTGGGCATTTGTGCCGGCTTCTGCTAGCACCCTCTCTGTCTCACCTCCCCTGCCTTGCCCACCTGCAGGACAGATGAGGGTCAGGCTGCAAATATCTTCTGGGTACTGAGCTGCATAGACGCCAGCAACATTTCCCCCCATGGAAGTGCCAACCAGATGAAAGGGCTTTCTGTTCAGCTTGATGCACTCCACAAACTGTCAGGGAGCAGAAGGAGCATGGTTATGAGAGAGGAAGCAATACCATGGGGTCAGGTCATTAGAGAAATTCAACTCAAAAGCTTGAGTCTGGTGACTCTGGCTGCCTTTGAAGGGAGGGAGGGAGTGAGGCCACACAAGGCATCCTTCACATCCCCACATCACTCATGTCCCCATATCCCTCTGCAGAGGTGATGTGATGCTGGAGCTTTACCTGGTGTATTCGCTTAGCTTGCCCACTAATGGAGTAATCATCCAAGTCCGAGCGGGTTGTGCCCTCATGTCCAGGCATGTCCACACATACCAAGTGCAGGTTCTTTGGCAGGAACTGATGAAACAAACCAGGAGTGGTTACAGCGCAGGGAAACTGCTGCAAAGGCCAGGGATGGCAACCAGGGAGCCCAGGTGAGAGCAGACGGATTGCTCTCCTCCTGGCAGCCCTGGTTGCTTGTGCACCAGAATAAGTCAGCTCATGTACCAAGGATGACATGATAGAGCATGGTCAAGACTTGCTTCCCATGGAGGCAGCTGCTGAGTACTGCTTTTCCCCTGCAGCTCTGCATGTTATAGGGGGGAAGGGATGCAACAAGCAATGGGCACAGAGCTAAGCAGAATGTTCCTAACATGTTACAGCAGTCATCCCATCCCATGCATGTAACCATTGGGCCCCCCACACTGCCCCCAAACCCAGGACCAGCAATTCTCAGTAAAGAGCAACATCATAGAAATGGAATCCCACCTTGACTATGGACAGCCACATGTCTTTGTGAGCTGAGAACCCATGTAACATCAGGATGGATGGTCGGTATCCAGGTCTTCCTCTAAAGGAATAACAAAACTGATAGTCATCGTAGTTTGCATATCTAACCTGCATGCCCAAGGCTCGGCGCCAGTACCTGGAAACAAGGAGAAAACACCAGTGAGAAAGACAAGACCAGGGCCCAGCCATGATATAAGCCAGGTGACAAGTCTGAAGGCAGACACAGATTTGTTGGCTTACTAAGGCCAGTTAGTAAGGCTCTCACTGGTGCCATAACAGGACTACTGGGATTAACCCTGTGCATCTGGGCCCTGGACAGGTGTAGTACTGGTGGCTGGCTGCACTGCAGATGGTTTGTGGAGACACTCTGTCTGTTAAGAACTTAAAAAAATATGCTAAATACTGATTTAGCAATGGAAATGGGCCAAAATAACAATGGTAAAAGAGAAAATGCCCAAAGGCTGGTATGAGGACAGAGACTCAAGAGAGAGGGGCAGCACACGTGGCAAGGCAGGATACAGGATGGGCAGGCCAAGGGAGACAGTTCTCCCAGGTGGATAAGGTGGATCTGTCACAAAGTTATTTGGCAGTCCTGCATCAATGGGAGTACATCGCCTCACAGACAAGCATATCAGTTCCCAGCCAAAACAACCATGTCACCCTGGAGCACCACAGAAACCCAATTCCCATGGACCAACTAGATAGCCATTGAAAATGTATTTATACACAAACAAAGGACGGGAGTGGACCATCCTTACACTGGGTTTAGCACCCCAGAAGATAGCAGGCTAACCCCAAGGCTGTTCCTCTAAAAGCAGAGGCAGACAGCCCCTGCCAGCATATGCTTGCCGTCTACTCAGAGGTTGCAGCAAAACTGCTGGCCAGAAGGACCTGGACAGAGATTATCGGTGACACTTTGGACACATGATGTGTACGTGCAGCCAGAGAACGGGGTTGCTTTGTCTGCATTTCCCCTGTGCTCAGACATATCAGTTGTCAGGACAACTACAGGGCTACTCCTGGTGGCCAAGACACTGGCAAATACTTTTATGTGCCGTATCAGAGTTTATTTAAGACACAAGAGCAAGGTCACAAACACTTCTGGACTGTCCTACCTCTCTGCCCACTCAAAGCTTATGCATAGTGAAATCCTCTTTCAGCATAATCCCTTTTTCGAGGGAGTTAGTGGGACTTAAGCAGCATCTCAGCGCTCTGCTGGTCCTACAAGGAGAGGTGAATTTCTCCCTAATAAGTGTCTTAAGAGTCCTTGCCTCAAAGGCACTGGTGTGAACTACCAATGGGCAAGATGATAACATTTTTAGCAACTGATCCTAATGGATCAATTCAGCAGAAGGCAAAATAATCTGTGCAAAGCTGAATTGATCCCTCACAAGGTGTTAACTCACTTAGTGGCAGCAGCTAAACTGATTAACCCCTGTCACAGCACAGGCAGAGTGGTTCCAGGGCTGGGGTCAGCGGGGCAGCCCTGGATATCCTGCCAGGCAGGAAGGCGCATTAGTGGCAGGGAAAGCAGTGAGGCCATGGCTGAGAGGGGCCCAGCATGACCCTTGACTGCTCCAGCTGAGGACACACAGACTGGCAGTGAGGAGAAGAAGGGGGCAGGGAATTATGGAAGAGGGGAGAAGCTTCCCCCAAGACTTCCCAGGAACAGTGCCACAAAACTGGAGCTGCATGGGGCTGAAAGAGAAGAGCAGCATGGCATGTTGCCTCCACCTCTCCGGCCTCTGCTGATGGGGAAACACAACAATTTCACCCCTCAAAAAAATCCAACTTGGAAAGAAGGCAATAGAAAAAGAAGAGTAAGAGCAAACCCATGCTTCTCATCCACTGTCCCTAACAAAAGAGGTACCCATGACACAGTGCATTGCAATTACCCCTGCAAGAAGCCCATACTGCCAGAAATGCTGGAAGAGAGAGAGATAGAGGGAACCACACCCTTCAAAAGAAGACAGTCCTTCTGACCCCTGCTCACATGCTCCCTCCCTCACCCAAACACAGACCAACTTGCCCACAGTGCATTTTCACTCAGCTCCTCATCTGCAGCCCTAAAAGAAAAAAGGCAGCAGGGCATTCACTACCTTCCACTCACCCTGGCTCCTCCAAGCTCCCAGCATCAGACCCTGTACCTCCTTTGTCCCATCTTGCCACCCCTGCCTGTTGCTGCTGAAGGCTTCACCCTGACCACACTCACTCAGCAGTGCTTTCCAGAGATCCTCCTCAGGACCTCAGTCCATCAGGGTCCTCCCTGGCTCCCACCAGACACTCATATATCTAAAGAAATAAACCACTTTGACTGCCAAACCCAGTACCACCCAAACATCCATGGGGCAGCAGAAGGCTATGACACTGCCTGCTCTCCATTGCAGAGTGATGATCCCATCATTGGGGTTTTCATCCCATGCTCCATCCTCTCTCAGATGCTGTGAATAAAAGGCTGCTAATTAAAGTGCCTTTAGAAACAGGCTTCATCCTTTTGCTGCACGTGAGTGCTGTGGTGGACAAACAGCTTCCTCTCAGAGGAGATCACTTGGATTTGGAAACACTCTTGAGCTGAACTGTAGGAGCCACCGTCTACCAGCAGCACATGAGGACAGCCTGACATGCTGCCTACTGTCGCCCTGATTTTTTCAGCCTTCTCTTCTGTTTCACAGTTTCATGTTTTGAGTTCTTTCTCACGCTCTGGTCTGTAAACACAGCCAATGTTATTGTAGTTTCAAGGAAAGTTTTCATTCCTGTTCTTAGAGATATGGACAGTTGACTTGACCAATGGGATGGGGAGAGGTGTCAACCTTCTCCCCCAGTCCCTGGCCTTTGTAGAAATACTATATAATGGAGTCAGATTATTTTCAATAAACTTAGAGTTTTAGTTCATGCCTTCTGATCAAAGTGTGAGTGTGTGTTTGTGTGTGTGTGACGAACTGCGTCAAGGGTGCTCATGCACTCACCAGTAATAGATGCGGATAAGCGCCGAGGGCCAGAGGAGGAATGAGGCCACAAAGGCCAGGATCGGGATAGCCAGAGTGCCGCTGGCGATGACAAACATGTTCAGCATATCCAGGTCCATGTTGCTCTTCACTACACAGCCTCACCTGCCTGCATTTAGGGAAAGTTCTGAGGTTAACCACCAGAAATTATGATAGGTCATTGCTAAATGAGAACTCTGCTGCCAGATGAGGAGGAAAGCTGCTCTGCAAGAGGCAGGTATCAGTCAGGAGCACAGCAAAGTCTCCTTCAGTTTTAAAACCCACCTATTCTTCCGGCTCCTTAATGGATCTAATTACTGCAATGCTATCCTCTCAGGAGAGCACATCTCAAACAGGCAGTGAGCCTCCTAACAGGCATGGAACATGTCTGGGGTGACAAGGGCACAACATGGCCCTTGGGGCACTTTGCAGATGCAGGAAGCACAGCCCCCCAAGGGGTACAGGCAACCTTTCCCTCGACGAGTGCAGGCAAGGTCAGCTTCAGGCAGGCTCCACACTTCTTTCTGGAGGCAGGCATCCAGCTTTGTCTCCCTTCTCTCCCCCTGCCTGATCCCAAATCCCCAGTACACAACCACTGACCTAGAACTGATGGGTTGAGCCCAGCTCTCATTACCGCTTTGCACAGGCACCAACTAATCAAGGAAGCAGAGCCTATTAATGGACTTGGAAACAGAAGGGAACAACTTGGCAGGGCACTCTTTGGTGTCCAGCCCTTATCAGAAACAAATTTATGCCCACCCCCACATCCTCACTTCTGCCCCACACTTTGCACTTGCAGTGGATAACAGGTCCTCATCCCTGCTCCTGAGCATCCTTCAGAGAAGTCTCAGGGACAGCAGGTGGAGGACACTGGGAGCAAGAGCAAGCTCTTGCACAATGTCATGTTTGTCCCAGAACTCTCCCCACCACAGGCAGCTGGGATATATTATTCTCATTAAGAGATTAAATGCTGCCACACGCATATCTCCTCTAATACCCCCTGCAAACCAACTCATGGCTCCTCCTTTCCTCGGCACTAGCACTTTTGTCCCACATTTGTAAAAGGGACAATGCCTCAACGCCTGCTCTCCCATCAGCAACTCACCCCCCATCACCACCTCCACATTTCTCCGTGTCAGGACAGTAAAATTTTTTCCAGCTTCCTGCAAGACTCGCAGTGGGGTGTGTGTGGTATGTAATATCATGAAACAGGAACACAATCACCACAGCCACAGCCTCCCGCCCCCAGACACCATCACAATGGATCACACTGGACCCCCACATTATACACAACCCAGAGAAACGGTTTACAAAACCTCTGAAGCTTTAGCCAGATTTGCCCTCTTCCCCCAGGGAAAATAGGAATAACTGAAATTTGAGGAATACTGTAAATATTTCCACCAGGCACCTCCTTAACAAAGCTAAACCTCATTTCCGTCTTCAAGCCTCAACAACACGTCGTTATTCATTTAATTAACATTTTGTAGAAAGATCCTTGATCTCAGCATGGCTTGTTCATAAAAAAACACTTTATGCAACCGATAAACCTTATCCATGGGAGCAGGGCTGCGAGGGAGCCCACCCCAGAGCACTCGCTGCCTTTTGCTATGTCACTAAAACAGGGCGGAAATTAAGCACGGCAAATCGCCATTGTTCCCATTGGTGACACGTAACGAGAGAAGGCTGCAGGAAGCAAAAAACGCGGGATGGTGGAAGCCCCTGTGCTCCCTGGCACGGGGTCACCACCTCTGCCTCCACATCCACACCACTTTTAGAAAGCTAAACGAGGAGAATGATTTTAAAAAGCCCGGCTTACCTTGCACAGTTCCCCTCCTCCTCTCGGCACAAGTCCTGCTCGCTGTGGGCAGCGGCAGTGTCTGAAAACACTGTCACAAGAGGAAAAAAAAAGGTCAAAATCGCAGTCCTGCTTTAACGCCTCCCTTCAGGTTCCGCGGCCCGGTGAGCTTGGGTATTTAAGCCACCAGCTTCCCTTCAAGACGTCTCATATTCACCTTCTGACCGATCTCTCCCCTGTTTATATAAATATGGTCTTCTGTACAATAAAGCCGGCTGAGTGCACTTGTTCCAAGCAAGGAGCAAAGTGCAAGCTGCCATCGGGGAGGGAGCGAGAGCCGCGGCGGGGAGAGCCGACCCAGCAGCCCCGGGCAGGGCTGCGCGGACCCAGCGCCGCGGGCTCATGCTCACCCTTCAGGTGATTACTGCTATTAGAACAAAGCTAGCTAAGCTGATTCTCATCCTCTTCCTCTTTGTCTTAAAGGTACTTTTCCAAGCCCTCTCCTTGCTCCCCCCCGCCCTCCGAGCCTTCCCTGTGTGAGACAGGCTGAAGCGAAGCGCAGCCGCAGGAAATTACTGGGCACGCAGCAAAATGCTGGTCTGAACTCGCTGGCAGATTTTGGCTGTGAAATTCACGGGGGACGATCAATAGGTGCACCGGAGCCACGCGGCATGAGTTCTACGGGCTGCTTCAAGCCAGAAAATCCCTAGGAGCTCCTCTTGTCATGGCCGCAGGTCCAGGGGCAGCTGGAGCTGCTATCCCCATCACACCGAAGCATTTCGGCAGGGCCATGGCAGCCACCACCCACCACGTGAGCCCCGGCGCCCAATGCCGGCCATGCACACCCGGCAAGCCCCGCTCAGGGCCCCCCTGGCCTCGGGGTCCTGGGGAGGGAGGGATGCTCCGGGAGCCCCATGGCGCTTCCGAACCTCCTTCTCCGTGGGTAGAGCATCGCCACTGATTTCCATGGCTAACTCTGATGGAGGAAAATGTCAGCAAGCTCAGCCATGCGGTATGGGGGCAGCCACCATCACCAAAATCCCCAGCACCCCCTGCCCAATAAAGCGACCCCTGCACCCATCAGTGCTGCAGGGACAGTGGATCTCCAAAGCCTCGGGGGAGTACTCACAGTGGCAATACCCTGCGATGGTGCTTTGCCCATCGGGGAATGATAACCCTGCCTGCTGCACTGAGACCAGGCACCATCACCCCAGGTCCCGGCACAGTACTTTGCTACCAGTTAGAGAAAAGCTTTTCAAGCTGCTGTGGGGTTTTAAAAAAACAAGCCCTCTGGTAACAGCCGTAAGTCTTCATACCACAGCTCATCCATCATTCTGAGGTGCCCTGTGACCAAGAGTCACAGCAAGTGGCCCCAAGTGTTGCTACTGCTTCTCAGAATGATCTCCACACACTTCATAAATTAACTTGCAAATATCAATTAGGCAACCCTGATAAATGACGTGTGATCATGGCAGTGATAACACTGAGCATGCTGCACATGTGGCAGGGCATGGGATGCCAAACCAGGAGCACTGGTTCCCATACTAGCAACAAGCACTAATCACCTCAGCCTGCATCCTACCTGGGAGGATCCCCAAAACAAGGCACCCCAGGAAATGGGATGGTCCCAGGACAGATACTAAGGGGAACCTCCACATCTCCATTTCTTTGCTACTTCCTTCCCTGTGTCAGATTCAAGTAAGGGTCTCAACACCTGCAAAGAGGGGCCAACAAGTGGAAGGGGTCTGTGTGGTCACTACAGAGGATAGCATGTTGGGGACACTCCCAAGGCCATGGGACAAAGGTATTTTTCCTCTTTCAAGCTCACTGTGTCACTCCAGGGAGGCTTGGGAAGACCCAAGAATGCAGCTCAGGCGTATCTTTAATTTTTTTCCCCAAGCCCCACAAAGAGGCAGCAGCAGCACAAAACCCACCCCAAGGCAGAAGGGCCTTGAGTTGGAAGAGGAAACTGGCAGCTGGTGCGCTGGGCAGCTTTGAGGAAGGCCAGGCAGGCATTTCACAAAACAGGAATCACACATATGCCATCACTGCCAAGATTCAGACACAAAGCCTGTCTTGGGCTATGCTCATTGGGACTGGGCTGCACAACTGCTACTGCATCCAGGGTTTTGCTCAGCCCACCTGCACCCAGCCCAGTCCATATCTCACCGATCACTAAATAGCTGAAAGCTAAGTAGCACATTTAGACATATGGTAATTTTTTTTTTAAGATCTGAAAAGGAAAAAGCATCAACCAATTTTAAGATTCCACTGCAGAAATAGGGGGCTTTGAGGGACCTCGGTGACTGAGGTGGGCCCCCCAGAAGCCCCGACTCACACCACTAACCTTGTAAAAAGAAAAATCCAAAATATGCACGTGAACTCTTTCCCTTGGAAACTCCCTTACCTGCAGCCAGAAAAAAAATATTGACTGTAAACTATAACAACTGTTGTGATTCCCCAGTGGTGTAGTTTGCTATAGGATCCTTTAGGTGCTAATCACAGTGAAGTTGTAATTTAATATCTATTAATATTTGAAAGATCTCTGTCTGTCAGTCAGCCAGCTCTCAATCTTAATCTGGCCCCCGGCAAGCCAAGAGTAGGAAATGTGCCCTCTCACCTTCATTTATTTATAGATGGCAGAAATGTGATCATTATTTCTGCAGCAGCAGAAAACGTATGTCTCTGAGCCAATTGTATCCGTGCAACACTGCTCCAGCACGAGCCAGAGAGTCTGGGCTGCTCCCTGACCCTGCTGCTGTACCTCAGGCTAGGAATATGCAGGGACAAGATATCAGCATCACTGCCAGCCAGCCTGGGGACAGTGTGGATGAAAAGCATGACCCAAACAGGCTGTGCTGCCAGTCAGCTGCTGGTTTAGAAATTCATAACATGCCCATCCTCCTTCCGGACCCCGTCGCCATCCTCATCCTGCTGCACACGCACGCAGCAGAGCATGCATGGCACATCTGATGTCACGAGTGCGCTCGGACTCAGCCTTCTCCTTGGGAAGGGGTAGGAAAGAATTGGGCAAGATGAGGTAGGGGTATCCGGGGGCTACCTCCTGGCCCCTTCTCTCAGTACACAGTCCTACCCTCTCCCCCCCACCCCC
>WBMY01005680.1:184062-200506 GCA_013397315.1 Donacobius atricapilla
GAACGCGGCGGCTCCGCTGCGCCCTCCCCCCGCGCCGGTGCGGCTCCGCGGGGCGCAGCGGAGAGGCGGGGATGCGGCTCTGCGGGGCGGGATGCCAAGGGGCTATAGGCGGGACACAGCTGGGGTGAAAGGGAGATGAGATAGGGGCGAAAGCGGGGGTTACAAGGGGGTGCAAGGGGAGATGTGATAGGGCTGCTTTGCCGATGCGACGGGGGGAGATAATGACTGCAATATGGCTACAATGGGGGGATGTAGAGGGAGGGCAGTGGAAATGCAATGAAGCTGCAAAAGAAATGCAGCGGAAAAGTAATGGGACTTCCATGGGGATTACAACAAGGGTGGAAAGCGGGATGCAACGGGGGGATTCAGTGTAGCTGTGATGGGAATTCAATGGGGTTAAAGCAGGGGATGCAACTGGGCTGCAGTGGAAGTGCAGGCGGTATATAAAGTATAACACGGGTGCTAGGGGGATGTCTTGGTTTGAAAGACAGGTATCTGCTAGGGAGGGCAAGACCTCCCTTTGGAATGGAGAATTCAAACCACCTCCCTTCAAATTATTAAAACTTTGATATTAAGTCGGCTCTCAGGCAAGGATATGGGGATAGGAATAATAGCTCTTTACTAGTACGTATAACAAGGCAAACAAACAACAACAACTACAGCATTAATAATAAACAAAAACACGGAACCTCGAGGAGCTTTTGTTTCGTAAAAGCCCGGGACAGTCTGGTCTCGGTGCAGGGCTCTCTTGGTGCTTCAGCACTAAGCTGGNCAAATCTAACCCCCAACAGGGGACAATGTGGGGGTACAAGAGGGGACACAGAGTGGCAACAGAGGGATGTGTTGTGCCTTTAGTGGGGGTGTAAGGGAGGGGTGCAAGTGGGCTGCAGGGGGTGGGCAGTTAGACCAGGGTTTGAATTAACTTTACCCTCACCCTGGGAAGATTATTCATCCCGCCAAGGCCGTGTGCAATCACTTGTTACGATTGCAGACAGCCTTACCACGTGAGATGTAAAAGGGGAGCATTGCAAGGGACACACAGCAGGGAGCCAAGAAGGACGCAATGGAGCTACAGATCTCTTTCAGTGGGGTTGTCATGGGGGTGCAACAGGGATAGAAGAGGGAATGTGGTACTGCAGCAACAGGGTTACAAGGAGATACAAGGGTGGATACAAGGGCCACAACAGGGATGTCAAGGGGATGCGATACAATTGCCGCAAAACTACAAAGGAGAGTGCAGTGCTACACCCCACAGAGAAACCTCACAGCCCCCTTGCATGAGGCCTGGGAGCAAGCTTGGGGTGGGGGACAGCTGTTCCCAGGTCTGGGGCAGGGCTCTGATCTGAGAAGTTCCCATGGAAAGGACATAAATGTTGAAATCTGAGCATCCCACTTGAAAAAAATCCCATTTCAGCTGTAAGTCTGTCACTTAGGTTACAAATCTTTCACCTTCCCCACAGATGACACTGCTCTCAGGAGCTGCATTTCAACTTCCATTTTAAAATCTGCTCTGATTTTTCTTAAAACTGTCAACTGAATCCCTTTGCTATAAGCAAATTGATTTTCATTCCCCCTCATGGGTCACATATCAGGCTGATGTGTACCTTTAAAATATGCCAGAAAATTATGAGAAAATTAAATTGGACATGAGATCAGCTCCTGAGTAAATGCAAGCTGGGTCAAATCCTCACCCCACTTATACTCTGATAAAGGATGTCCTTTTGGTCTGGCAGGCTGGGGAAGGTGAGATAGTGTAAAGGGCTTTCCAGGTCCGAGTTTACTACAATAACCATAAGCTTTTGATAACATGAACTTATCAGTTAGAAGAGGTTTATAACCAAAAATCAAAGGGATTTGGTGGCCTGGTGAAGGTGAGGCTCAGCCTGTTTTGGATTTTCTTTTTCAATCAAGCTAGGCTAAACAAAGCTGAGCTTCCACTAAGGTGACCTAAGAGGTATTTCACAAGCATTCAAACATTGTTTGCAGTCAGAGTTGTGCATTCAACTTTATCATGCACTGCCCCAGGCTCCTGTGGAACACCTTCAGGGCAGTGCTGACTCACGGATGGATTACCTACCTGATGGTTATTCCAGGCCACCTGGTGGGAATGCCCCTGGATACAGTCATAGCAAATGATGGCGCTTAAAACAGAGAAGCTGAAGCAGAGACCTGTGGTGAAACTTGGCATGAGCTAAGCAGGAGACCGTCCTGCAAGTTCAGTGTGCAGCCACAGGGAAGAGTCATTGAGAGTCTCCTTTGTTGGTGATGGGCTCCTCTGATCCAGCCACTGCCAGGACAGGGCCACAGCTTCAACAGATCACAGCCCTGCTGAGGGAGGCAGTTTGCAGTTTCATGATCACTTTGCCAGGCAGGGGCTGAGGCTGCTCCTCTGCAGTGGAGGAGATCTTGGGCACTCGAGATGGCACAGGGGGGATCAATGGGGAGAGTGCAAGGCATGGCTGGACTCCCTGTGCCCACAGAGAGCAGATGAGCCTCAGGCATTAAAGGAAACCCTAGCAGCTTTGTGGGCACCTCCTTAGGACTCTGCAAGACCATGTTTGGGGTGGCCAAATAAACCCCATCCCTCCTTTCGGGGGGCCAGCGGGGAGCAAGGGGCATGGGAGAGTGCCAGGGCAGGTGGGTGCCCCACAACTCATCACACAGCTGTGGCAGCTGGTGAGGACCGCATCACCCCTGTGTCACCCTCTGAGACTGCTGGCATTTTGGAGCCCAGCCCCAGCTACGTCGGCCCTCAGCCAAAAATTACTTATTCCTAATGCCAGTGTCAGGAGCTGGGCTTCCCACCAGCACAGGAGCACAGCTTTGATCCTGTGTGCAGGACAGACACTGACCACAACAATGACTTTTGATCCAATGAGAAACAAGTTTTATCTCAAAATCAGAGCAACCGTATGATTAAAAAAACATTAAAAATAATGAGAATTAGCTGTCGCATGGCCGCAGAAACCTGGATATAAGACTTTTATGTAAACAGTCTTGTTTTCCATAGGAAGGTGGAAGCTCTGGCTGGATTCAATCCAGGATGGCTGTGGAGAACTCCAGCTTCTGCCTCACCGAGCCAAGAAGCAGCACTGCTACACTAGGTAAAAGGTTTCCATGTTATTTTCCACTGCTGGGTAATGGTTCCCCAGGGCACGTGGTGAGGCTGTTTGCAATCATAACAAGTCACTGCACACTGCCTTGGCAGGGTGAATTATCTTCCCGGGGTGACTTGTCCCCATCTATTTCCACTGCCATAGTGGCATGATCCATAAGCAATGGCCAGGGCCCTGAGCAGTGCCACTTTAATAACACAGAGCTACCAAAATTCACCCCCCAGGACAGGGGTAAGATCTCGGCTCACCTCGGTTTGTGAACAGCAGCTCTGGGTGAGCACAGGGGTAAATAACTCTTTTGGGCACCACCTTGAGCAGCCGCCCTGTCACTCTTCAGGGGCTTCATTGCACAACCTGAGACAAACACAGGAACAATGCTCCTGCCTTTTAAAACATTATAAAGCAAGACCTACTTGCCTAATAACAGCTTTAAATAATACTTTATTAGCTCTAGTCAAAGTTAATGCATATATTATGTGCATTTTAATTACATCTTTAACTGCTAACAATATGGGTGTAGTTATTGACACAAAACCTTATTTGGTGGCTGCAATATCTTTATGGAGGATTAACTTCAAAGCCTCATCTTGTTGTCATGCATCAAAACCTGTATTTCAGATTACCTCCTGCTCTCCTACAGCTCAGCTAAGCAGCCTCCTTTAAGAAACTGGAAACATCACGAGGCATTTTTCCTTGGACTGCCTTGTAGTAGGCGGGCAGTCATGCTTCAAACCACTAGCTGAACAATATTGACATATTAAATTGAAAAAGAAAACCCTATCAGAGTCCTGGAATAGCAAAGGAATTGTGTCTTGACAGTAACTAATTAAGTAGAACAGTTACCTTCCAGAATTATAAATAAAAATTGAGTGTCAAAGATTTGGTTCAAAACATTCCACGTATGTTGCACACCAAATACTTTTACCCTGCATTGCACTGAAATGCCAGAGGGTCACACCAGGACAACTATTGCCATTATATTGGCCCTGAAACCACTTCCCAAATGACCATATATGGTCTGCAGCCCAGCTATGAACTTTAGCAATACAAAATGGCTCAAGTGCTTTGCAACTTATTAACTTGGGAGTCCAGGAGAATATGATAAAATACTCTGCCTGATGATTGTGATACGGTCACCAAGAGCCCAAAGGTAATTTCATTTGCCCAAAAGAACCTACTTCTATGGGGATAGCATCTTTAGGGCTGGCCCTTCCTGGACCTTCCCCTGTCATAGCAGAAGTTGACAGAGCAGCAATTTGTGTAGAAATGGTAAAAAGAAACATGTAACACTGGTACATGGAAGGGGAGACCCCTAGTCCAGAAAACAGAGATGTGGTGGCACCTGGGGAGCACCAGCTTGGGGTCGTTGGTCCCCACACTGCCCCTCACACCCAACATCACCTCTGTCCATGCTGCCCCTGGTTCCCTGTAGCCAATCTCCTCTTTGGGGGAACAGGCTAATGGGGATGTCAAATGAGGTAGCAGGGACACCCCGATAGATTGGGGCTCAGGCAGACCAGGACAGCCTTTTCATCCTCTGTTGAAAGGGCACAACAGCACTGGTGTCCCCAACTGTACCAACCCCCTGACCAGAACACAGACATCACATCTTTCCTACAGAGAAGAAATGAAGCTCCAACCAAGCCCCAAGCACCCCATGGGTGCTACCCCCATCGTGGAGCAGCCTGTGAGTCACTGCTGCCCTTCAAGCTCAGAATAGGCTTCCTCTGCCAGAGCAGAAAGGGATATGGGCTGACCCCACAGTGTTTCCCTCCAGCCCTCCCAGGGAAGCACAGGAAACCTCAGAGATCCTTTCAGTCCATCTTTGCCAACAAAAACAATTTTATAGGTTCTCTACAGGCAGCCAGGGCTACAGACAAAAGGAAGCAGCTGTGCCTGAATGGAGAGGAGAAACTCCCACATGGCTGCAGGACCCTCACACCCCGCTGTCCAGTGGGGACCCTAAGCAGGCATGTGATACAGGGACACATCTCACTCCATCCATCCCACAGCACCTTCTGGGGAGTGGGAAGAAGATGGAGGGCTGAGTTGCTGCTCCAGAGATAGTGACACACCAGCCACAGCCCCCATGCACCCAGGAGAGGCTATCAGCAAAGCTTCACCAGAGGGCCCTGGGCAGCACCTACTCACTGCTCGGAGTTCTTGCCCAAATTGGCTTCTGCATTTCCCTCAGCCTCCTTAGCTGCCTCTAGTCTCCTGGGATCAGGGAGAGGCTGAGGAGGGGCTTTATTAATGAATGTTCCACAGGTACTGCTCAGCTGGAGAGGGTGTCCCTCACCTGGCATCATTCCAGGTGGGGACAAGGACCCCAGACTGTGTTGGTTTCACCAGAAGCTTCTTGTGCAAGAGCAGGGCAGCCCTGAACTGTCAGTGTTCATGCACCCACATCAAGCAGGTTTTATGATCTGATAAGGAGCAAAGAGGACATGCACATAAAGAAGAGTAAACAGGGAGTAAAGTGCTGCAGAAAGGAACATGAGCTCCGTGTGTCACCCCCCATAGGTCAATTGGCTGCTGTTCGTCCCCCTGATAATGCCTGGGGTGGAGGAGAAAGGGGTAACTGATGAGCCAGGAGGCCTGAAGATAAACACCACCATTGACAGCCACAGTTCAGGGTCAGAGCCTTCATAGGTACCACAACAAACACTTGCTCTTTGATGCCAGGGTAGCCAAAACAAGCCTGATTTTGGGGAGAGCTCTGGGTTTTGATGACTCTAACCCTGAAGCTGCAGCTGCTGTCACAAGCACTTGGCTCAGGCTGCACTTCTAGCAAGGAGATTTACACCCCTCCAAGGCTGTCACTTTCCCTCCCCTCTCTATTAGTTTCTTCCAGAGCCTGTCCTGCCTGGGGACAGCTCATTGGAGACCCAGAGTAGAGGAAGCACCACCTAAACCCTGTTATTTTGAAGGATCGCCTGACCACTCCCCAAGTTTCTCTGTTGGTGGCAAACACTGGGGTAATGTGATGACACGTCCCTTGCTGGCAGCCAGTGCTCCAAATTCCAATAATGCCAAAGGGATTTGTGGTGCTTATTCCAACACTTGCAGCACATTCCCTGGAGAACTTGCCTCCCTACAAGCCTAGATCCCACTGCTTTCAGCTGTGCCATGTCTTTGGGAGCCCTTTCATGTGCTGTGCTTTGTGCCATCTCCATCTAAGCCTGTTCAGTTGGTTCAGCATTGGTAGCCATGTCCTGGTGGCTCTGGCTAGACCTGCTTGGGCGGCAGGGTGCAGGCAGGCTGGGTGTCCCTAGAGAAAGGAAGGAGGATATGAAAGCACCCTGTAAGCACAGGGAGAAAAAATCAAGACACTTAAAGAAGTCATATATAGCTTGAACTCTTGTTACACCTCCTGCCTTTATAACTTGACTGAGGGCCAACAAATGTGTCTCTGTCTGAGGGCTGACACGTGGTGCAGGATTAAGGGGATAGAGGGGTGGTTTCCCTGCAAAAGCCACCTCAGGGGACCAAGCCATCCCATCTGCAGCATCCTTACTCAGGTGTTGTTTTAGCCAAACTCGTGTGTCCCCTTCCACCACACAGCACCAGCCAGACTCATATGCACAAACCAAAACTCCTGTGCTGGGGACATGTGGCCAGGATTTTGAGGGCAGTGCTGGGGTATCACGTATCTTCCTATGGGTGCCTGGCAGTCCCTTGCAATGAGCTTCTCGTGCCCTCCAAAAATCTCAGTCTTTTCCTGTGCTACTTCCCAGACCCTTTTCACCATCTACCCCATCCACCTCCTGGTCTTTACCACTGGCTTGGAATTTCCCAGGGAGCCTGGTCCTAGTCAAGCATGCCCCAGAGTGGTCCCAGCCAGTGCCCAGTCATGGCAAGCATCCCACAGCTAGTGTCTCCCTGTGTAGAGGGATGCTGGGTTCTGGTGGAGCTGTTGGTCTGCAAGGATTCAGAGGTTGGCTCAGAATAGCCTGTTTTTCCCTCAGGCAGAAGTTCAACGTCTCCATGCTGCTTTGTGCTGGCAGATGGAAGTGAGGGAAAGGAGGAAATGGTGATTCCTAATCATGACTGACACAGCTGACGTCTCAGTTTGACCTCCCAACCAGCCACAGAGGGACGGATGCATAAACACACACACATACATATTTATAGGCACGCTTGTAGCAACTCATTTTGCCCAGGTCCATGAAGATGCTGCTCTTCTTCTTACTTTCACTCTTCCATTTCAACCCATCTCTGAGCCTAAAAATTTGCTCCTTCAATGTGAGGTCTTTTGGAGAAACTAAAATAGCCAGACCTGAAGTCATCGATGCTGTGGTAAAGGTACGTTTGTTTGCCTGGATGAGACAGACACTGAGCTTTCTAGGGTTTCTTAGATGCATAATCTTGTACTTTGTCTTTCACAGTTAAGCACAAGTAAAAAAAAAAGAGCTAATTATTTTAAAAATATTGTACTCTTAAGGTAAAAATCAGCCTGTGGTTGAACAGAATGTCTGCTGTTATTTTAGACTTCATGGGAATATAGCAGAAGAAATATTTGCTGTTTCCTTTGGAAATTGAGTTACGAAAGGGGAAAACCTCAATGCGCAGTAAAAATAATTTTCACTTTGAATCCACAAAGCTTTGTTTTGTGATACATTATTAACCTTCCTTGTGTGCTAGTTATTCTCAAATATTCTTGTCTAATTAAATCTATTCTCAGGGCAGCAAATAGTATCTGTCATATTAGAGTCTGGGAAAAATTCGAAAAACCCAATTGCCAATTTCTATAAGCAAACCCCCACCATCAGGCTGCCTCCACAAAAGCTGAAGATAATCCTGGTTTTAAAAAGAACCACCTTTTAGACTTGTAGCTTTGCAAATGCCCTCCAAGATGTCACATTGAGGGAAAACATGGGGCTTGGCATTAGTGTGGTGGCTGTGTGTGCAGAATGGCACCAATGAGGAATGGCACCATATAGCTGGGTTGTATTCCTTATATAGCAAACTGGCAGACAAGAGTGGTTTGCTTGGCTTTGCATTCCTAGACCATTCTTCCTATACTGTCATCACTGTGGGCAATATATAATAAATTTTGGGATCACTTAGATAATTGTGGCTAAGTTTCAGGGGGCAAAGAGGGGCTTATTTTCCTGACAAAAGTCACCCACAAAGTTTAAAGAACAATGAAGTCAGGGCAGAGGGCTGCCTCTGAGAATGTTGGGCTTTGGGTGAGCTGGACTTTCCCATGGGGAATCCCAATGGTAGCTGTGTGAATGGAGCCTGCAGTCCCTCTGAGGTGTGCAGTCCCCTGGTGTCAGGACCCCGTTTTCAGATAGGGTGTTTCTTTGGGTTCCAGGGGCAATTTCAGAGGAATCTGCAACAAACTGAGACAGGTGAATGCTTACCGTGGGGAAGGAGTGGGGCGGGGCAGAGGCAGCACCCCAGTAGTGGCGATGGTGGAATCAGGCTCACAGGACTGGCATTTGCTGCCGCTTCCCCTCCACACTTCCTCCTCAGGGTCAGTTTTTCACTGAATCTGAAACTATTCTGTTCCTGGGTTCCCTCTCCTAGTTCCTGCTGGGACGTGCAGCAGCTCCGAAAGCAGAGAAGCTTCCTTCCAGCCCCTGCTCCTCTCCCACGACCCTAGGCTGCATGCTGCTTCTTTCACAAAGGACTTCCCCCATGCCTGTAACCACTTCTTTCTAACCCCTTCCTAATCCTCTAAAACCAGGCATGTGCAAAGTTCCTCCTACTCCTTCCCCTTGCAGATCATTTCCCGCTGTGACATCATGTTGCTGATGGAAATAAAGGACAGCAAGAACCGTGTTTGTCCTCTCCTGGTGAAGAAGCTCACCAGGTAGGCTGGCCATGGGCAAATGGACAAATATTGGGAAAGCTGCTTGGCAAGAGAGCCTGTGCTCTGCTCAATGCCACTTTACTGGGACAAAATCTAAGGATCTGAGCTCTGTCCCAATGTCAAGGAAGGACCAGAGTCTGGCAGTCTCGCTGAGGGACAGGAGCAAAAGCAGTTCCAAACCAATGTAGAACACATTTTTAAAACAGTATAGCCAAGTTAAATTCAATTTGCTACAAAGAAGTTCCCGAAGGAGAAAAAAGGAAGGGGAAATGTCCTCACCGGGCTGGCATCAGGCTGCAGCAGGACAGCCACCTTCCTGCAGGGCTCGGAACTGCTTTAGATTAGGGATTGCTTGCCTGGACAATCCACACATCCAGAGGAAATAGCCGCGTTCAGCTGGCTGGACATGATACCCAGCTGAAGGAGACACAGAGGCTGCAATGAGCCGGGAAAGAGTGAAGAGCGACTGATAGAGCAGGGGTTCAGCTCCTGAGAAGGGTTTAGTGTGTGTACCCACCTGTCTCAGAGGTCAGGCAGGCAATGCCCAAACCCCTGGGCACAGGCAAAATTGTCTCACTCTCAGTGCCTTGTGAGTGCAGAAATAAACTCAGGACCATCACTTTCCTTTCAGTCAGCTGAAGGGGCCAAAGGAGGAGTACAGGTGTGTGGCCAGTGGGAGGCTGGGAAGGAGCAGCTACAAGGAGCAGTATGCCTTCATCTACAGGTGGGTTAGCCCCCTTTGGTAACAAGCCAGCCCCTCTCCCTGCCCTCTAGGGCACAGCCCCTGGAGATGGGCTGGACACGGTCGTGGCTTTGCTGTGAGGGAGCCAGAGAGGTGTAGGCGGTGCAGGTGGGTTGGGCTGTGCCTGGATGTGGGGATCATCCCAGCAGACACCAGTGTGTGTCTGTATCCATCCCAGACTATGGCCTGGGTTCCTGGTCAGAGTATGGAGTCAGTGTTAGACATGTCTCAGTGAGCCACAAGTGTGACATCCCCTATCCTGTTCATTCTGCTGCAGGCAAAATCAGGTATCAGTGAAACAAACCTACCAATACCCTGACACCCAGCCTGGGGATGAGGATGTCTTCTCCAGAGAGCCCTTCGCCATCTGGTTGCAGTCTCCTAAAACCGGTGAGATGTTTCAGAACCAAGTTATTATCCCACTGTGCGTCATCACAGCAACACTGCCTGGACCTGAGCACATCAGAGGGCAGGCTCGAGAGGCTGTATCCAGACCCCACACTGCTTTTCCTTCCAAGAGCAGCATTTTCCCTTCAGGGCTGCTGCCTCTGGGAAATCCCACAGCCCTGCACATGCCCTGCTGGGAAAGCCTCTACTGCTGCCATGGGCAGTGGGTTGGTGGATGCATTCCATGCTGCTGGCATAGCCTGGGAGCAGTTACTGTGTGGGTGCAGGACCAGGATTTGCCTGCACTGGCACAGCTCCTAAGGCCCAGCTGAGTGCCTGGAGGGGTCACTGTGCAACCACAGAGATCACCCTGGTCGGTCTACAGTCAGAGCAGAAAGAGCAGAAACTTTTTCTTCCTCAGAAAAAACCTCTTGCTTACAAATCAGTCTGTTTCTTTGTGACTCATTCTCTGTTAAACCATTACATTTTCCTGTTCTTCTGCCTTGTTTTGAAGCTGTCCGTGAGTTTGCTATTATCCCTCTGCACACCACACCAGACACTGCAGTGCGGGAGATTGATGAGCTCTATGATGTGTATTTAGATGTCAAACAGCGCTGGAAAATCGAGGTTGGTTGCCACATCTGTGTCACTAAAAGGGCTTTGGTACTGAGTCACTGGCCATGTTATTTGCTATTCAGAGCTGAAAACCTTAAACCCATTGATAATGTCCCCCCAGGTTTTGAGTATCTGTGGTGTATTTTCATTGAGTTCTCCACGTTTAACACAGTAAATGTAATCACCTAATAAAACTATTATCAGCATGCCCTGATGTGCCCAGCAGAAAGGAGAAGCCTCACTGCATCCATGAAGCATAAAAATCCTCACTGGTCTTCTTTTGAAAAGCCATCCTCATACTTACATTTGGAAACCCTCCTATCTTCCAGAACTTCATCTTCATGGGAGATTTCAATGCTGGGTGTAGCTATGTTCCCCAAAAGCAGTGGAAGAACATCCGTCTGAGGACTTACTCTGAATTCCTCTGGCTAATTGGTGACAAAAATGACACAACAGTGAAGAACAGCACCAGATGCCCATATGACAGGTAAAAGGATCACTGCCAAATCACCCACTGATTATGACTCTGAGAGAAAAATGGTGTCATGGTGTCAAAAGGTGTCAGTGACCAACAGAGGAAAGAGATGTTCGTGCGGTCATCAAAGTTAAAACAGTGTCCAGGAGATATGTGATCCAAATGCTTCTAATCAAGAGCACAAAGGCCTTTGCAGACCAGACTGGGCAGGATTTACACGTAACCAGCCACTGCTGCGGCTCAGATGATGGGACAACCAGCAACACTTCTCATCTGCAGGGAGCTCTGCAGCCACCTGGCAGGAGGTGCTGCTGCCTTCTCCATGCCAGCTTTGCACCATGGCTTTTGTTTGTAATTTGGATTGACAAATGCACAGGGAGGTTCTGCTCAGGGAGGAGACATCACACCTTGCCCTGGACGTGTGGCAAGTCTTGCTGCCATTGCAGTTCCCTAGGCAGGGGCAAGAATACATCGGCTATTAGAGCCTACAGTCCTCTTGAAGGACGAGTTTCTGGGTGTGAGCAGGATTTCTCTAATACTCCAGTCGTCGTCCTGTGATTTCTATATCCAAAGAAGGGCTTTGAAATTTGCAGCATTGTTGGGTGGGTTTCGACCCAAGTCATTTCATGTTGGCTTCCAAGGCCAGTGCACACCAAGATATTTATGCGTCCCGCTGCCAAGGAGGCACCTAAATGAGCTGACATCTCTGGGTGGGCAGTCCATGGGTAAGGGCAAACCACACATAGCTGTGACTTCATCAGAGCTACCTCTCTGGCCACCAGCTCAGTGCGGTGTGGCTGTCACAGGTCAGGCACCCTATTACAGCACCCCATTCCCTTGCTCATTGCAGAATTGTGGTCAGTGGACAGAAGCTCATCCAGGCTGTGGTGCCACACTCTGTCAACATCTTTGATTTCCAGGAGGAATTTCAGATGACTGAGGAGCAGGTAGGCACAGCATAGCCTCTGCAGCAGTGGGGAAGGGCTAACATGGGAGCACAGAGCTAGCAGTGTCCAGGAAGTGCTGAACACAGACCTGCCTGTAAAACGAAGTCACTGGTGACCACTACTCCCAAACTCATGTAATGCTCACATGCCACCTCCCCACATCCAAGCACTGCACACCCAGGCAGGGCTTGGAGATAGTGCAGGTGGCTCCCAACCCTCTGTGCTGTTGTCTTGCAGGCGCTGGGAGTGAGTGACCATTTCCCAGTAGAATTTGAGTTAAAAGCAAAAGGTGTCTTTTTCAACTGGCTGAGATCAAAGTTTTCAAGGAAGAGGAGACCAAAGAAGAGCTGCTGATCAAGATCATGAGCATGTCAAGTCCTCCTACATGGCATAGAAATATGCAGATGCCAACAGACTTTGTAGAAGACTGGTGTAGAAATACTCACAAGAAAGTGCAATGTTTAGTGGGTAAAAACCCACTAATATTTTGTTAAAGTAAAAATATTTTGACTGAGATGGCAAATTAAACCTTCATTGCTGTTTTTTCTTCATTGTATACAGAATAAATCAGCTAGAAGCAGCACACCAACTTACTGTACTGGTCACAAATGTAATGAGCTACTGCAGGGCTAAAATACTTCCATGTGTTTTACCCGCAACACCTGAAGGGCAGGGAGCTCCACATGTTCCCATGGGCTCTGTAGTTCTGCCATTCCTCTGCAGGGGCAGAAGGATTAAAAGGATTTTTGCATCATGTGTATGTGCCTCTGTGTATGTGTTTATGCTTCAGAGCTGCAAACAGTGGGACATGAGGCTGTACCTGGTGGTTTGCAATGTAGAATATTGCTGAATTTAGAGTATTTCTCACTGAAGGGTTTAAATTAGTCACAGCATACAGGGATTTGGGAAAGACAGAAAGAAAAGACAGAGGGACAGGTAGTGAGACCCCTTTTTTGCACTGCCCCAGCTCAAGGCATCAGGAAGCAAACCAAACCCTGTCACACAGATGGCATCTGGAGACTGGGAGTAATCCAACTGTTAGTAGAGACACGTATTCATCTCCCATCATCAATGCACCCCAGGTTGCCTGTTGAGGGGGCAGGGAGGGCAGGTGAGTGAGAGAGGCTTTGTGGGGAGGAAAACAACTTGGCCTTCATGAAACCCTCTGTTCAGGGAGAAGAATTTGGGGAAAGAAACTAAATCAAGAGAAAATTATCCCAGGGTGTTGTGTGCAAGGCAGACAAGTCCTCCAACTTTTAGTAGCAATTAAACTTGAAATGATACAGCATTTTGTATGATTCCTCACTCTGCAGTCAATGCAAAGGAAAAAGCCTGATTTAGAACAAATATTTACATTGGGATTTTTATAGAGATGCCACTGTCTGGCTGACATCAGTGATGGTGCATGTGAAGGCTGAGATCAGGCTGTCTCTGGCCTCATATCTTGTGTCTATGTAAGCAATCTCCTGGCTTTCAGAAAGGAGCAGTGCACAGAGAAAGAAATCACCCTCCAGAAAAGCTATAATGAATACATTCAGTCATGAAAAATATGTAATTACAACTAAATTTTACTGGAAATATTTATCCTTATTTGCAATATTTGGTATAGCCCTTTATCCAGCACTTGAAGAGATGTGGCCAGAGAGCAGCCTCAGGAGTGATGTCAGTAGCTGTTGATCCAGAGCAGTGTGCTGGGTCTGGCTGGGATAGAGTGAATTTTCTTCACAGTACTTGCATGGAGCTGTGTCTTGGATTTGTACTGAAAACTGTGTTCATAACACAAGGATGTTTTTGTTGCTGCTGTGCAGCATTTAAACAGAGTCAAGGCATTTTCTGTCTCTCACCCCACCAGAGAGATGGCTGGGGATGTAAAAGAAATTGGGAGGGCATGCAGCCATGACAGTTGACTCCCACTGGCCAAGGGATATCCCATACCAAACAGAGTCCTGCTCAGCATTCAAACCTTGGGGAAGAAGAAGGGTTCATCTTGCAGAGATGATGAACTTCTGACCAACAGAGAGACATCTTAATGCAAAATGATGCTCCTCCATGGAGAGCTGGGACCCAGTTTTGTGGGATTCATGGCAGAGAGACAGCATCTGCACTCACATTGTATGTTTGATAGGGGCTGGGAGGTATCCTGGAACTCCTACTCTCAGCATAGTCCATCTCTCTAGATATTCATTAGACAATATTATAATTACATCCCAAAATATTTAACAGTTCATGTCATCTCTGTATTTTCCCCCCTGGGGATCATTACCCAGCTGTCCCAGCTGCAAAGGGGTTTTTAAGTTGTTCCAGTCTGCAGGAACCTCAATATATTCTGCAGCCAGAACAAAGTTTCTCTTTTTGATGAATAAGGCTTCTTGAGCTTTATTTATGATCAAACAGAAACTTTTCACTGGGAATCCAAAATTCCTGGAGAGACTTTGTCTCATGCCAACCAGATCTCAGATTATGGCTGGGAGAGAAACAAAGAGGCTCTTCAGAAGTGGAAAACTCTTTCCTCCCCAGCAGCCCTGTTCAGGTGAGAACACAGTGCAGAGAGGGTTCAGCTGAACAAAAAGTGCTAAGACCCTCCAACCCCTCAGGTGGGGGTCGTTGGAAAGCCCTTTTCCAATGCATGGTACTGGAGGCATTGTCGCTTCCCACAGAGCCAAGGTCTCCACTGCCCCAGAGAGACTCCTCCCCAGCCTACAGAAGGTCTCTCTGCCCCTCACCCCACAGAAACCCACACAAGAAAGGCTTTTACTGCCCTGGGGGTGTAGTGTCTCTTGGCAAGGAAACCCCCAGGAACCCACAGCAGCAACCCAAGAAGGACTGACTCTTCTCTACAGCCTCAGTCATCTCCTCTGGTTTGTCCATCTGCACCTGCACCTGAGGAAGGTTCATGTTCTCTTCCTGGCCTTGACAGTGCTCCCCACTTACCAACAGCTCTGACACCTCTCTGCCTGCTCCACAGGGTGAGAGACCCTTTGGCCCAGAGCAAGGCTCTGCCTACCTACTTTTGCCTCTTTTGAGGTACTGGCAGCAATGAGGACACAGGAGAGCTGGTACAAAACCCCACAGGGACTCACCTAGCTTCTTCTTTTGGGGTCTGTATCTAATATCCAATCTAAACCTCCCCTGGTGCATCTTGAGGCTGTTTCCTGATTCTGTCACTTGTTACCTGGGAGAAAAGACCAACCACCACTTGGCTACACTCTCCTGTCAGGTGTTGTAGAGTGATAAGGTCCCCCCTGAGCTTCCTTTTCTCCAGGCTGAACAACCCCACCTGCCTCAGCTACTCCTCATAAAACTTGTGCCCCAGAGCAGATGTACACATGTACAAAAGTTTGGCCACATACAGAGGTGCAGCAAACAACTGAGCTGCAGTCCCAGAAGGGCTGTGTTGTGGCGTCACACAAGCAGGGCGGGTAGCACTGACAGCAAAATCAAAGACAGAAAAATCAAAGAGCCTACCAGTGTGATACCAGCAGCTGGTCCAAGCCTGGCTGTTTCACTTATGCCCCAGGCTGGAGCTGGCCACTCACTGATCAAGAATCTGCCACGGAAAAGGACCACGAGTGGAGCAGGGGCTTCCTGGGGCATGAGTGCTCATCTGGCACTCTATTGGATCTTCTTTCAGCGCCCCAGTAGCCCAGAGCTCAGTGATCCTGTGGGGGCTTTTCTCTCCCAAGCAAGCCTCAGAGATGGAGAGCAGAAGGTGAGGATAGCACTCATCTTTTTCCTGTGTTCAGTCAGAAGAAAAACAATTTTGAAAAAAATTTTGTACTTCCCCCCCCTCCTCCATCTATGGATCGTTAAAAGCATCTGCAAGCTCCCATCAGCTCCCTGCCCAGAATAACACGTTTTTCCCTCCTGCAGGGCTCCTGCCCCCTCAGCGGAGTCAGGCACCCCCGAACTATTACACACCCCCCTCTAGTGGCATCGCTGTACGTCCCGGTGCTCCGGGGGATTCCCGTGGAATTCACACCCAGACCCATCAGCACGGCCAGCAAACTCAGCCACGGCAAGGAAAAGGAATTTTATCCTCAGCTGGGAGCTCACGGATCTGCAACACCCCATGTTCTCCACACAGACCTCTTCATTCACTGCAGACCGTCCATGGCTGACCCCAAGGAGTCCCTGGGCCCACTGTGTTTCTAAATGAATTGTGCAATAAAAAGGGGACACTATGTCGGCATGAGGTCTGGTTATTCATTGCCCACAGTTATTTAACTAGGAAACATGCTGTGACGACCCTCCCGAGGCAGCATCAGGTCCCAGGACCAGGTGCTGGCAGGTTACAGGGCACACCCAACCCTGGGACCCCTGCTGCCCGGCCGTTATAATAAA
>WBMY01005681.1:5136-39466 GCA_013397315.1 Donacobius atricapilla
CCCAAATGAGCTGGGCCAAGCCACTGTGCTGATCTCTGTGCACAGACTTTGCAGCTTCACTCGAATAAATATTTCCCTGAATATTTTGCCACTTAATTCTGTCATCACCTGATTTTTGGTTTCATGAGGCGAAACCAACAATAGCACTCACTAAGAATAAAAGACCTGTCAAAGAATTCGAGAGCAGTTACAAAGTTCTAAAGAAAGCTTACCTAAAGTATGTGTTTAGGCATTAAAACACTGACAGCATCCTGACCCAGCTAGATTTGCTTTAATTCTTTGCCCCTGGCCAGTAGATATTTTTTTTTAATCCAGAATTCTGCTTAAGTGCATGTTCAGTCTTCATTCCAAATACTTATTTACCTTTGGGAAGAAGTATATATGTATATATATAAAAAAACCCTAAACACTACAGGTTTTAGGCTATCACAGAGATTGTGGTATCCTTATCTTCAGGGCCTTATATAGTTTTCTCTGTAAGAGAAGCAGTTATTCACAGCCAAACGTGAGCAACCCCAGCCTTGTCAAACCGATGAGTACAGATCTGCAGGTTCATGATTTTCCTACACACCTTGGCTCATTGTGTAAGTACCTTTCTGTTGGAATGAGGCTGTTATTGCTTTATATCCCCATGATTCTCCTATCCCCATGACGGACAGTTACAAAGAACATTGTCAAATAACGTGCTCACAGCTAGACTGGTCCAAAGACAAAGAAATTTAACAGATTTGGCTTTGTGTACTAAGCTTTTTTCCCCCCACAGAGCGCACACAAAACATCAAATAACTTGTTGTCTGATGGTAAATACCCATAATACCTTGAACTTTATGAATAACGAATTATTAGCTTTCCTGCTATGTCTTCCTTTTGATTTTCAGTTCCTGCTGCGTTTGGAAAACAAAGCACGTGGTGGTATTGCCATCCATGCACAATTCTAAGAAATTTATCTGTTCAGATGGGCTCTGTATCAATTTTTAGTTCTAGCAGCATTTGGTAATGGGATTTAGTGTAGTTATTTAAAATAAGTCTGTCTACGTAAGTGTGTTTCTTCTGGGAGTGAAGAATGGCTGAATGAATTTGGCATAAAACCAAGGGGAAGCAGATGAAGTCACCCAGGAATAAGGTCTGGTCTTTACACTCCAAATGCAATTTGGTCACCATTGAAGACTGCATTAAATATTTTTCTCTTTTTTTCTTTTTTTTTTTTTTTTTTTCCCTCGGTGCTACCATGAGAGGTCAGGGTTTGCGCACACTCTGCCAAGCCCTACCTGTCAAGCTGGAGTTTCTGCTGCTTTAGAATAATGCTGTTCTTCATGCAAGATGAGTCCCTGCTTCCTAAAAATTATCTGATGATCTCATTCATTATGTATGCTGAGCTTTCCCTATACAGAAGTAAGCTGTAGAGTTAAATTCAGCCTGGTGTAAATGCAAGATAAATTAGCTAAGTTTGAATTCACACCAGCAGAATGTGCCTACACTTCAATGAAGAATGTGGTGCTTCTTCGTGGAAAATACAATAAATTTTTTTCCTGAGTGCTATGTACTATAATACTTTTGATAGGAAGATTATTGCAATTCGTCTAATTTTTCTCTTGTGCATGCTAGATTCATAACAAGAATCTTCCTGTCAGACCTTGACTGCCAAATAGGAAATGGGTAATACCATTTTCTAATCACTTTGTAACATTTTAAAAATGTGCCAATTTGTAGAGCTCATTACACACAAATTTTAACAATCAAAACATTGGTATAATGGATCTGCCGATAAAATTAAATGAGGGAATGCCATTGCTGTGCTTTAGGAAGCAAAAGGAAATTGGTTATTGTCCAGCTGCCTTAAGAAACAGTACTGTAGGATCAAGAAATCATAAAAGCAAAGCACTTTTAAAGCCTGTTTTGCATTGTTGATTACCATAGTTTAATACTTTAAACAATAAGAAAAGTTTGCATCACTTGATGATGCGACAATTAACATATATGCAGAATCCATAGGGTCCCTGCTAACTGAACGTGTTTGGCAGCTTAGCAAATGCCACAACTGACTGCAGCATCCATGACTTTAATTCTGGCTGTGATCGATCCCTCTGCAGTCAGTCTGTGAATTCAAATTGCACATTCCTGGGTGCTGGACGCTGCCTGACCCCAATGAGTGAGAAAAAGAAACAAACCCAAACATCTTTAGTGTACAGCTCCAGCCCAAATCACACGATTGTCTCCTTGGAGCTCCTTTTGAGGGGCTGCAGGCCCAGCAGGGACTGCTGGGTGGAGGGGACATGGGCAGATTTTGGGATGAGGAGCATCACCCGCTGATTGTTCCGACGCCACTCGTGGTACAGCCGGCAGTGGTACCTGAAGGACACCTGGGGACAGAAGGGACACGAGCTGCCTTCAGTCACTGCCACCCTGCAAGGAGTCAGCTGGAGCGCCAAATAACCTTCCCGTGGGACAAAACGGGTGAAAACTGCACTGTGCCCCAAGGTGCCACAGCAGAGGAGAAAAGCAGCCTGTGCCTCTCATTCCCCCTTTTTCACAGCCTGAAAAATCAGACATCCTGCCTCTGCCTTTTTACAAGAGCTGTTGGCACACATGGAGTGAGAATTTAGGATATCCTGTCTTCAGGCTGCTAAACTGCCATTGTAATTGTTTGCAGGCAGATGAACTACTTTACTGCTGAATGCATCAAGCTGGGCTTGTACAGAGGCAATGAGCTGACATCGTGTCTGTCTCGATTTTAGATTGACATTATGTCTGTCTCAATTTAGATTTAATTTTGTCTCTGAAATGTTGTTTTTATCAGGTAATTTCAACCTTATTGTAGAAGAGAAATGTGTGACTGCTGTGGAGATGCAAGACACCTTGGCCCCATATTTTTAAAAAATAGTTTACAACTTGTTTTAGTGGCAGCCAAGCGTTGTTGGAGTCGTAGCTGTGTAAGAGGATGTATATGTGTAGTTTAAAAAATGAAACCAACAAAAACTATCATCAAACCATAAATTCTGAGAGACATGTGCCAAGCAATGATGGTTTTGTTTTTGAGCTGTGGGCAGGAGTTGACCCATGCACTGTGTCCTTTCCTTACTGCAAAAAGGGTGCTCTTAACTGAAGAAATGTACCTTTCAATGATGTCCTAAAAGGGCTAAAAAATACTCCTTTTTTTTTTTTTTTTTTTTATTAGATCTTTTTACAGCTGTCTGAGCTAAACCTATAAAGCTCTGGTTTCCTAAGCAGTTTTGCAAAGACAGCTCTTCAGATTGATTCTCCCAACTTTCAACCTCCTCTCTTCCCCTCCGCCTCTTCTGTTTCTGTGGAGCAATGTGTATGAAGGAATATGAGAAATCTCTTCTCAAAAGACACTGCAGGAGCAGCAGAAATCACTTGGAGTGGCGAGGAGGGTAAAAACACCCCAACGTCTGCAAAGGTGGGTGCCCTGTAAAATGCAGTGATAGCTTCAGGAGAGCTTCAAGAGTTCAGGTTGGGTTTTCACGCAGCAGAACATGAGGTTCTTTGAGTAACAGCTGCATTGTTAATCCAGGTATGTTCGTTGTACAAGAGAAAGCAAAGTGTGGCCCTAGATTCCTTGTTTAAGTACCAATCTTCTTTTTATGTCTGGATCCTTCTTCTTGGGAGGACCTTTTTTGGTACGTGTTAAAAGTACAGAGTGAAAAGCAACAGTGTTTTATGGATAACTTGTCTGTGCTAGAGGGAGGGATAAAACAGCTTCTGGGGTGCTATTTTTAGCATCCCTCCCGTTCACTGCTCACTGGGATAACTACGGTTGTAAATAATCTGTATGCCAGCTTGTGCCTCCAGAGAAGGAAAGCTGATTTACTGGAAGCAGAGCGATGTTTTAGTTCTCCTAATTTCCCCAGGACCTAAAGGAATATTGTATCATCTTGTGTGTAATTCACCCCACGGCATTGAACCTATTCCCTGCGCAGCCATAGCTATGTAACAGGATTCTCCTGCTTCCAAAAGTGATAAGGCATGTGCTGCTGGAGAATTTGATAAAATTAACACTTCTGTGTGTGGGACCATTCCTTCCTGCACAACAAGGACAGCCTAGATCCCTCCCCGGAGGCAAACCCAGGCTGGGGCTTTCCCACATCACTGAAGGGAGGGTTATTTCGCCTCACAGCTTCAATCATTTGGTGATTCAGTCCCCTAGAGGCCTTCCTGCCTTGCCCCTCTCAGGTGAACACAGTGCTTCCTTAGCCCATCCATCTCCTACTGCCCTAAATAACAATTTAGAGTGGGATTACAGCTGTCCACAACTGAGTGAGCATCAAAGATACTGAATTCCAGTTAAATCAACCAAGCTATGGATTTACATCAGGCTCACTATCACTACCATGTTCTCCAAGAGCCAATAGAACATTTCTATGTGTGCTTTTGAAGGGGTGAAATTTATAAAGTGAACAGAAGGGATTTTTGCCTCTTACTCTGCAAATGCAATTCCCAGGGAGAAGGGACCAAAGTTGACATGCTGCAATGGTCTCAATCAGCAAGGCTGGATAAATCTATGTGTCATACCTAATTAAATCCACCTGAAAAAAATGCCTTTTACCACTTCCAACGATTTTGGTAATGGTGAATTAAGTGTGCTAGGTAAATTGCTCAGCATTTTGGTTTCTAAGACAGCCATACATGAAGGAAATTTGAATAACATTTGCTTGCATAGCTGCCCGGCACAGCACTGCAGGAAAAAAGAAGTGTGGCCTCTCTGCTGGATTACATGGCCTGTCTCAGGAGAGTGCTGCTGCTTCACAGAAAAGCAGAAACAACAAAAAGATGAACTGCACGAGGCTGAGGCAAAACTCTGAGCTTTCCCTCCTCTTGAGTACTGCCTGCGTTCCTCTGTGGGTGAGACAGAGGGAGCATTTACAAATGCGTAAATGAGGTGCTCCCTTTCGTAGCTTTCTTGGAGATACTCACGAGGAAGTGTGGGGTTTTTGTGTTCCCCTCACACCTCCCTTTCCTCAGGGCTCAGCACAGGGGGTTTCTTTCTCTACCAATGCAGTTTTTTAAAAGTGCTCCCTCCCCAGCTACATACATGGGTCCAAATCTGCTGGAGGGGATCTGGGCTATAGCGTGGCCATACCCCGTGAGGGGCAGAACTGTGTGCTGTCCCTGTGGGATGTGGCCATGCCGGCACCACAGCCAGGTTGGGCTTTTCCTGCCCCAGCAGCAGAGCCTGGCACTCTCTGAGGGCACTGCTGTCAGTGCTCCCCCTCTGTGACCACCCTGCTCTTCCCACTCCACAAAAGGAGGTGTGAAATGTCAAACACAGCATTAACCTGGGCTTTTCAGTGAACTGCTACACCACGGGTTGATTAACACCCATTTTGGCAGCTGTCCCGTGTTCCCCTCGTTTTTGCGGGGCCAACTGCCTGCCAGTGCACCGGGGCCAGTAAATGATCTCAGTTCAATGACTCGTCACAGAACAAGGGGCTCTCAGGATGGACTGGCATGCGAGTGACTCATGCTGGGGTGCAGGATGCAATTTAACCTGCACTGCAAAGGCAACTCTGTCTTTACAGACCTGGGCACATGCGTGTTCTGTTGTGGACTTCCCCCACATCCAATACTTTTGAATTGTAAAACTGGCAAGACGTTGCATTAGAATAAAATCAGGATCGTCTGTGGCAGCCAAGCTGTTCACCTAAATCTTCGCGTGTGTGTGTGTGTGTGTGTGCGTGTGTGCGGTGCCTTCACCCTTTGCATACCACATGTGATGAACGTCCCTCCTGTAGCATGTCTTGAATTCCTCCATGCTACTTCCCTGCCTCCCTCCCGCTGTCCCCACAGGTGTTTGGGATTTGAGATTCCTTACCCCAAAGCAAACTGCCTTTCTGGTGTTCCAGGGAACTTGAACGGTGTGGAAAACAGAGGTTTCTTGCAGGTGCAGCTTGCACTTACCAGCAGAGGAGGCAAGCAGAAGCAATGCTCTGTGCAATGGTCTAGAGCGCTCTGTGTGATTAATTTTCCTGTTTGCTGTTTCCCTTTTCCCTGTGAGTTAAATGAACACCCTGATACTTACCAGGGTCCAAAAGAGGTAAATAGTGAAGAGTGCCACAGTGAGTGCAATGAGGCCAACAGCTTCCAGCCTACTGCTAAAGTGCAGGTGGTCCACGGCTCCCCGCAGGCACAGCCAGCCGGAGACAGTCGCCAGCGGGGTGATGAACAAGAAGCACACCACGTCCCCAAAGAGAGTCCTCTTCTCGTGCTGGGGGCCCGGATTCCTCAGCCACTGCGGGCAGAAACAGACAAGGCAAGTGTCAGCACAGGAGGGGTATTTTACCCTCAACTCAAAGCACAAACCCAGCCCTTCGAGGACTGAACGCGGAGCACGCGCTGGACGTGGCTTTCGGCGTCCCTCGGAATGCCTCTCCTGTATCTGCAGATTTTTAATATATGGCTGTATAGTTCCTAGTACTTCTCCTGCCCTCTCTCACATTTCAGAATAGTAAGCCGATCCTTTCTAACGTGCCCTTGACATTCTGTTTAGTCTCATTCTCAAAAAAGAGAACTCCTGACCAGGATACCTGGTTTTCCAACAAAATTTGAGAGGCATAACAAAATAAACGGACCAACTCCAAGGGGCACCTCTGGGGCAACCAGTCTCTTATTGGAAGTACCTACTAGATAATTAATTAACCTTATTAAAATTGTAGAAATCCTGTATCACTCATGTGCATGCCAATACCTTGTGCACCTGAAAGCTTTGATTAAAGAACTGCATTTTACCTTTCCACTCTTAGTATTGTTTGCAAGATTTTTCTTTGTTTTTAGGCAACACTAGAGACCTGAATTTCTCCATCTTGCTTCCTGCTGGTGTCCACCTCCATCTGTACCCCCCATATCATTTATTCAGCTGTGGTAAAGGCTGCATTGAGAAGTGTTTTATGTACTGCAGCCCCTAGCATTTGCCCACTGGCCTGTTTGAAAAACTCCCTTCTTAATGTGTAAACGAGCATGCAGAAAATATTTTAACATTTTCCATACTATTTTAGGAAAATTTTTTGCAAACTGCTCATAACATTCGCAAAGCCCTTTTCAACTTGTTTTCAGATACTCACACTTAAGCAGAGTTCAATGCATACAAGGTTATTTTTATTAAGGGGGTATTAATCTTGAGAAACAGAGCGCCTGAAAGTCAGCTGCTGAAGCAAAGATTAGGATTGAACAGCTATCAAGCCCACATGCACACATTTCTATAAACAGGATTTGAGACAGCAGAGGTGAAAGAAGTTCCCATAACAGTACATTGAGGCCTTTTAATTAAAAAAAAAAAAAAAANAAAATCCCCAAAAAACACACCACACCACACCTCACCACACAAGTCAATATTTGAACAGCAAAACTACCCAGCTCTGTAATTTTTGCCAACATGAGCTGTGGGTTTAGTCAAACCTGCTCTGCAGCATCCTTCTATGGGTTTTTGAGGCCAGCAGAACCAGATGAGGCTCATGCATCCCTAAACACTTTGGTCCTCTTAGTTCTCCAAGTGTGTTACACATGGCAGTAGAAGTCCTGTCTCATGTACAACTCGGGAATTTAGAACACAAAAAATATGTTCATGAACTTTTTTTTTTTGCAGGATGTAGGCCTCTAACTTGCTTGAATACTTCTGAAATGCTAAGGAAGTGCAAAGTTCTTTAAACCAGCTATGTATTACTATGAGGAAGAAGTTGGAAGGTGCCAATTACAGAGGGAGCTTCAATGCTGTTTTTTTCCTCTCCTTTACCAGGAAAGACAGGAACCGGCTGTGGTTAGTTTACTCCAACAAGCAGCGAAGCCCCCACACAGCCGTTTCCTCACCCCTCCACCCCATCATTACGAGGGGGAGAACAGCAATAGGCTGCAAGCGGAGTTTTCCTCAGCAGAGCTTGTGCAAAATAAGGGGACATACATTTACATTTGAACGCCTTTTTAATTTACTGTAGCTTTAAAGAGAATGCTAAAAAGTGAGTAAAAGTCTCACACTGCTTTCCTTGGAGCTTTCCATCCATTTACTTAAACTCCCCCCTGCCCTCCCCCAAGGGTTTAGGCACAACAGCTCCAGGTTATATTTGGTCGCATCTGAACAGGACTGATTGCAACCTTCCCCTTGTCCCCTCTCCAGGAGTCCCTGCAATGTGAAACCACCAAGAAAATGAGAGGAACTGAAAGCACCTGGTAAGGTGCTTTTAAAGGTTTTAAAGACTGCAAAAAATGTTTTGTGGAAAGTACTTGTTCGAAAGATGACCTGGAAGAGAAATGATGGCCATTTGCACGCTTCTCCTTGATCTCAAATGGAATTGCAGGGGTTCCACCTGACAGGCTTCAAAATTTTGGTGCCCATGCGGTTCACGTGGTGCAAGAAATAGTTCCTGGTTCTGAGCGAGGAGGAAGAGCACATGTCAAGGCAGGGCAGGGAGCACACACGTCAAGGCATGTGCGGTTATCCCCACCCTTGACTGTCACTAGGCACAGGGCAGCGCATCTGAATTAAGACAGCATTTTTCACTGTGCCACCAAACAGGACCGAAAGGTTGAGCAGATTAAAATGGTGTGGGCCTGCTTCACAGGCTCCTTATGCCCTGGGGCACACGAACAGAGTTAAACCCAAGAATCCAAATATTAGATGAATCTGTGACAGGCAATAGTAGTCTTAAATAATAAATGAAAACATCGCAATTCTACAGTCTAACCTCAAAAAGCCAGAAGGATTTCTTTAGTTAGCTCTGAAATACAAGTCAAAGGCAAAGATTAAGCAAGTTCAGTGGTTGTACAGATTTCAGCCACACCACTTATTTTTCTCCTGAAGTAGTGCACACCTGTTTCTAAATCTGCTTCCATTTCTAGATTTCAGTCATTTGTTTTGGGAATGGAATAGGCACTGTAAAGTTACTTTATAGCTAAAAAGCTAAGTCAGCAAATCCTTTTGTGCAACTCATACCCACACAGGCATCCTAACAAAGCCAGAGCTGATTAATTACTGTGGCAGTATGGTATGGACTACCCTGCTGGCCAAGAACAAGATCTAAGGCCAGATGAAGCTGTCAGATCTGCACTGTGACACTCTGAAATCTGTCCTATTAAAATGTGTCAATATGCTCAATTATTTCTGCAATAAATTGAGAATCTCAGAGTCATAATTTCCATTTAGGGGAGTGGGGGGAAAAAAAAAAAAAGAAGAAAAGGTTATAAAAAGGGTTATGTTCGAAGTCAAATGCTGTCCTGCCAGGCATTTTGTGAAGTACAGTCTTAAAATGATCAGTGTTCCATGTTCCTGATCCACAGGTAACTGGAGCGGGAGCAACAAGACATTAAATCACTTCAGCAAGGGCAGCAAAAATCATTTCAAGAACTTTAAGGACAGCACTTGATGCAAAACCCATTCTTGGCTCATGACTGAGACAAGCCAAGAGACCCCTTCAGAATCCAGCACCTCAGAGAGATGGGGATTAACACTGATCTTAACAAAGTCACTCTCTGAATGCATCTTGAAGAAAGCCAGAAGGGAGAACTGAAGGGGGGCACCGGTGAAGCAAAAGTGCTGCTTAAAGTAAGGGACAAGCTTGGCTTAAGACCAGATGGATAACAGTTGTCCCCAAATAAATTTAGGATAAGGATCATTAAAAAAAAAATCCCCATACTTCAGAGGATCCAGTTCCAGAGCAGCTTCCAAGAAGAGCAGCTCAGGCTAAAACCCTTGAAAGCTGACACAGTTTTGAGGAGGAACTTGCTCACATCCTGAAAGAGATTTTTGATGCACTGCATTCCACTTGACAAAACACTGTGAACACACCCGGGGGTCCTCCACCCCGCACACGTAATACACACAGAAAGATTTGCTGCAGTCACTTCACTTCACAAGGCAGAGTTGAAATTGGAGAAGGAAATCACTGGAGCAAGCAGCAGCCACAGACCAGAACACCCTGGAGAGGCTCAGACTCTGAATTTATCTATCCTAACCAAAATGAGCTGCCAGCAGAGCACTGCTGTAAAATGATTCTCTGAGCTGCCTCGCCACTGCCAAAGGCCAAATCCTGGAAGTACTCATCTCTACAGGCCTAACTTCAATTAGATGACTCACAAAGGTAAAAGTAAAGTATGTGCACAGTGTTTTTCCTGATCAGGTCCTAAGGCTACAATCTGTTTCTGCTGGAGAGCCCCTTCTGGTTCAGTACATTTTCCTTGGAGAAGTGATTTTAAACCTGACTGGAATTACACCATGAAGCTGAGGGGAGAGGACAGGAAGGAATTATCGCCCCGAAATTCATTGTCCTTTGAGCAAAAAATAGCTCAAAAAAGCTTCAAACTGCGCATCAAAACTTATCAGATAATTTTGTCATTTTCACGCTGATGGCCCAGCAGTGAGTCCTGGTGGAAGCAGGCTGAATACGGGCTGAAGAGCCAAAAATTACTGTGGTTTCTGGTTTCATGCCAGCAGCCACCAATGGAAGCATTTTGCCTTGGGCTTTAAGCACAGAAAGGCTGATATTGCCTCTCTTTTTAAAAAGAATATTTATCTGGAATGAAGAACATTTTTAAAGACCAGGAGGACCATTTATTGCTCCTCCTTCTCCCATTTATTGCCCATCCCCCAAAAATTGCATCTGAGCAATATTTTTTTTTTCTGACATTATTTTTTTTTCTGACACTATTTTTACTTGAAATACTAATTTTAACATTTTTCAGTGAAATGTTTTGAAACTTAGCTTAACTACATGTAACTCAAAAATAAAATCTCCCAGATTAGAATGGTAAATATGCTTGTTTTCAGTGTCATGAAAGATTTCGGGTGACCTGAAACTTTCCTAGGCTAATGTTTTGCCAAGGAAATCAAACATGTGACAGTTACCTTTTGGCTGAAAAAAAATATTCATGCTTCAGTTTTTGGGTCTCCTCCTTATACCAAACATTCTGTTACTCGCACTGTGATTGTCTTTAGTAGGTGCCTTTAGAAAGGCCATGGTGACAGCTCACAGAGATGTTTCTTTGCTCTCAAAGACAGAGGCCTGTGTGTTTGAGAGTTGGAATCCAAATTATTTGATCTCTGTAATGTTATTGTGGCAATATCGTAGCCTCTTTGTAAATGAGTCTGCTCTTAATTTAAATTTAACCCCTATTTCAACTCAAACTGCAGGGAATATTTTAAACGTGGATGTCTCGATAAGCCAAGGCTTTTTTTTTAAATAGGCAACAAATTTTGCTATGTCTGCATGTTTCTGAAAGGGGAAAAATTATATTCCCCACTGTAAGGATGGTGTATGGTAAAACTTTAATTTTTGTGTTGTTTTGTTTTCTAGAAAGGGTTAAACCACAGCACAGACAGCTACCACCTGGGGTTGGTTCCTTGGTGGGAGGAGATCCCCCCACAGGCTGTTGCTGTCACACCACAACTCAGTTTTCAGTTTAGGCCTTGGGTCATTTGCCAGCTGAAAAACAGGAGCAAGAAACTGGGCAGGGAGGGCAAGGGACCAGCACGGCTCAGTAAGGACCTGCTGGCCAAAGAAAAGGGAAGGAAGCAAATGCACAGGTAGCGAAAGCAAGGACAGATGACATGGGAAGAGTATAGAGATTAAATTCCCTAAGAAACTGTGGAAGGTTGGGGTCAGGATGGCCAGGGTGAAGTTGGAACTGATGCCTGGGGAGATGACAGGACAGACCCTCCGGGAGCTCTGTTGAGGCTTACGGAGCTCAGGGAGGTGATTTGGGGCAGCCAGCATGGCCTCACCAGGAGCAAGTCCTGCTGACCAACCCAGTGGCCTCCTCTTCCTCTCTGATGGGGTGACCACACCAGCGGACATGGGAGGGCTACGGATGTCATTTACCTGGACTTGTGCAAAGCCTTTGACAGGGTCTCCCAGAACTGCCCTCTGTCTAAAGTGGGGAGAGATGGATTTCATGGGTGGACTGTTGGAAGTGTTCCAGGCCAGGCTGGACAGGGTTTTGGGCACTCCGGGACAGTGGGAGGTGTCCCTGCCCACGGCAGGGGCGGCACTGGATGGGCTTTAAGGTCCCTTCCAGCCCAAACCGTCCTCTGATTCTGATCCACAAAGCTTCACCAAGCAGCAAAAATACAGTGGCTAATGCATGTGGTGTCCAGTTTCTGGATTGCACATTCTCAGCTTCCTTTTTTAGGATTAGTAATTATCTGTGAAAACAAACAGCATTTGTTTTCAACAACAAAACCATTGCTACATGGCACTATAAAAATCTGTGAAATGTCTTGCAGGTCCAATTACAGAATAGTGTAATTTTTTAACATTAGTCTGGCTCACTGCTGTTTTGTTTTCCTACTAGCCACCTTTAATTTGTAGTTCTGGAGATGCTTGTATCAGTTAAAAGATTTCAGGCAAAAAAGATTTTGTGGAACTATGGGAAAAGCTGTGTTTCTTTCTATCCGTGTGTATTTGCAATACTCTCATTCTGTTTTGGACAAGTGTGTTCCCAGTTAGGCAGACAAATATATGCATTCAAGAAAATCAACAAAAATCACGTTTCACATTTTAAACAAAAACAAAGCAGATTTGCTATTGGCACCACTTATTTCAAGACATTGTAATTGTCCTGATCTACAAGCTCAAATATGTGGGAACCAAAGACATGATAGATAATACATGCTTGATAGGTATACAAAAAGACGGATGCAATAATCTTACCACTTCTATTTTCCTAGAAAATGTAAACTTTGACTGGCTCCTATCAGTGGTAGGACATGCCAGCAGCAGGAAGGACAGAGATAGATGACAACTGGGTAGTTTAGAACTATTTTACAGGACCATGATGTCCCAAGAAAAGTCACCAAACCCATTATCTAAAACAAAAGAAGCTGTGCCTTTGAAAAGTCCAGCATCTTTCCCCCATCTTGCTCATTCTTGAATCAAATCTGATTGTTCAGTTACTTTCTCCAGGGAACTTTCCTCAAGACTTTTTTCCCTTGATTGTTATAAATTTAGGAATGAGCAGTTATGGATGTGATGGTTCGAACTAGTCTGTTCACTGACAAGTAATTTATTTTTTTTTTTTTTTTTTAATGGGGAGGGGGTTGCTTTTGTTTTCCCTCTTGCTGCCAGTAATATAAGAAAGATTTGTGCATTGTAGCAAATCCTTGCTGCAAGAAACATAAAGCAGCCTCTTAATTTCTCTTTAAAGGAGAAAAAACTTTCTGGTTTGATCTCTGGATTTCACTCCATTAGGAATAAACAGATCCAAAAAAATGTATCTTGGGGATTTTATGGTTTTAAATTTGTGCTGGGGAATTTATTACTTTTTTTTTTTTAATATTTTCTTTAACTCAGACATACTTCTACTGGAAATCTAACATGGCTGCTTCAAATTCTCCCTGTGTGAGTTGGTCTTAGGGGGATTCTTTTCACACCCGAAGAAAACAAAGTACAAAAATATCTCTATCACCTTGCCCTTTTAATCTGCCCTTTTTGGGTCAAGAAAAGGAGGATGGACACACCTTAATTATCTGCTCCGATCCCTAATATGCTGTATGGACAGCTGCAGTTCCTCCAAACTTTGATTCATGAAAGTTTTCCTGGTTGGTGCCTTTGCTGAGGAACCATTTATTTTCCTTCTGGCTTGAGGTGTGATCCTTTTATAAACTACCTGCAGCAAGTCTGGTGTCTGTTCATTACAGTGATTTAATGCTAATGACTTGCTTCACTGAACAGTGGAGAGGAAAAATAAGTAAGAATAATCCAAATAGATAAAAACATCATGACTCCAAGCCTTGCACAGGAAATAAATTCATATTTCAGTGTAAGGCTTTGGGAGGTTTTAAATTGTAATGTAAGCTTATCTTTATATTTCATGCATAGGTGTACACTTTAGAGGGTTTTTATATTTATTTTACCATAATGATACAAGCTCTATAGCCAGCAACACAGAGGGGAAAAAAGTGAAGTTAATTTCTGCCCAATATTGCTATGATTATCCTGACTTTGTTTTTTTTCTCCTACTCATGCTGTTTTGCCTATGAGCTTTGTATTGTTAATTAAGTGCTTTCTGTTCGTTTGCGAAAAAAAAAAAAAAAAAGGCGAACCGAGAGATACCAAGAGATACCAAATCCTGATTGGTTTAAAGGTTTAAAACCTGTAACTTACAAGCAATACAAGCCTGACTTATATGGTCACATAATACTCTTACACCATTTTTATTTTGTAGCTGGTTGTTCCCTAACATTTTATTATTGCACATAAATATATTTTTACTGCCACATTTCGTGGCTGCTTCTGCACTGAGCCAAGTGGAAGCAACACAGATGCAATGTGGAAATTGAAGTGAAGATGATACATAATACTTACATAAAGCTTGACTAATCTTTATGCTGAAACACAGCAAAAGCAGCTACGTGAATAATACCACACATTCCTAATGCAGATTTTTTTTCCTGTGGATTGGCTGCATTAAAAAGGCAGCTTATATAAAACTGGAATGTCCATAAAAGTCAGCAATGGAATTGCTGCGGTTTGATATTTCACTGTGCTGGTTTTGAGGTCCTTGGCTGGCTTGTCACAAGGAATATCAGCTCTGTGCACACCAACCACCATATTATAGATTTCTCTTTCCTTTCTGATGGGGTATAAGGGGTCGGGTCAGACTCCTCTAACTGAATTTTGCACTGTTGTGAATGATGAAGGAGGGTTTTAATCACCACCTTAGCACTGATTTTAATCACCACCTTAGCACAGTGGAAACACAATCCTTTTGGAGAGGATAATGTGAGTTCAAAAAAAGAAATGAACCAAAGAAACATCACAAACTTATTGTTGAGAGGATGGATCCGCCTGACAGACTGCACTGCCACTGCCTGCTGCTCTGGCTGGGTTTTGGGCGTCAGACAGTCAGCATATTGTGCATTTCCTGGGAGGAGATCCTCCCTGAGACAAAAATGTACATCCCGTGGCAGAGACACAGGAGAAGCACAGAGTTTTGTCTCTGGTCAACTCCTCTGCTGCTTCCATAAGGATGGGCACAGGGAAGAAGGAATATGGCTGGACCATCAGCCACACCACTTATTCCATTTCAAGTTCACTGTCGCTGCAGCCTTTCCTGCTAACTGTAGGAATAAATTCACACGTGACATTTCTAGATAAAACGAGTAAAGTGCATCAGTTTGTTTCTACTGAAACAGATTTCTTCCACGCCCATGTCTAAGACACTAGGAAGCAGTGATCAATCCAGTGAAGGGACACAAGGAAAAAACATAATATATAATAGCACGCTGGGGTTTTGGGGGGTTGTTTTTGGTTTAGGTTTTTTTTTNAAAAAAGATCAATATGATGACTGATTGCTTCAAGCACTTCTTCACTACCTGTCACTGACCCTTGAATGGGATGTATTCACTCCGTGAGACAGGGCCTGTTGAGGAGTTACTGGATACGTTTTTAGAGTCTGTGCTCTATAAATCACTTTATGAGCACAATAGCCCCTCTTGACCTCCTAAAATGCATTTGTAAAACTCATCATTCACCTCCAGTGAGAGGAGGACCATTTACTCTTTCCATTATCTAGGTCAAGGGAATCTTTGGAGAACTAATTACCTCACTAAATGAAGAGAACTTTAACACCCCACGCCAAACCTACACACACTGTGGTGTTAAAAGCAGGTGACCACTTTGGCTTGTCACTCATCCAGATGTCACAGCAGGGTTTTTGTGAGAAATGGTCCTACTACACCTGATAAACCTCCTTCCATGTCCTCATACTCTAGGTAACACAGAGAGACAGGCATGAAAGTGCTTTTTGGACACAGAAGATGAGGGAATCTGGCAATCTTGCATCTGCTTTAGTCCTGCTTTGGGAACTTTCTGATTTTTGCTGCGATTATTTGCATGGAGAGGTCTTTGCATTTCAAAACACTGTGTATTAAAAAAGGAGAACCTTCCAGGACGAACTTAAATTACACTGACAGAAATCAAGAAGTTTGATTATCTTTCTGCTTATTTTTCCCCCGGCATACAACTCATTTTAGTTACTCTTTGTCTCTGCTGCTCTCGGCTTTGAAAGTACACCTTAATTTTCCTTCTAAACTGAAAACATATTCCCTTTATAAGATCACAAAGGATTGGGCATTTTTATGACCTTTCCTGCATTTTTATGACCAGCTGTTGATATGTTGATAAAATACTATGGGTGTAAGGAGCTGAGAAGCCAGAAAATAATGAGTAGTAAAGATAAAAACACTTAGCTATGTTTCAGAAATATTCTTGCTCAGGGTTTATCATTTGTCCTCAGCTGAGAAAACATTGGCGGGTTTACCATTATCACTCTAAACACCATCGTTGTTGTTTCTATTACTTATTACTGCTTTTGCCAAAAAGAAGCCTCATCTCATCAGGGAACAGTCAAGCAACCACAATGGCCCAGCCTGTGCAGGGTCAGCTTTGCCTTCAACTCCTTCCACCATCAGCAGCTCTGGCCAGCACCACATCCAATTTGTGCAGCACAAGCCTCACCAGGAGCGATCACAAGGGAACAATTTCAAGAAGCTGGGCTCTAAAATCAAACTGTGATGCCTCAGCGTCACTCATCTTCCTTCTCAGAGAACAGATTCAGAGTGGCATTGTTCTCGCACCAAGGATTGAGAGGAAAACCAGACAGCAACCCAGAGGCAACCAAGCACAGCTGGCCAGGACTTGCTCTCATTGCAGGATTTGTGCTAAATGCCATGTCATGTACCTTTTGTGGGGGGATCTCGAGGAAGAATGAAGATATTGTTAGACTTAGACACAAAATGTGCATGCCTATCTTACTTAAAGCAATTTTGGTGGTCCTGAATGCCTCATCCCCTGACTCAGTTCAGTCCTGTGTCCTCTTATCTATGAACAGGAGAAAAACAAAACACTGCTTTCCCCTACCTATTTTTAATACTGTACCTCCTTCTACCAGTTTTGACACAGTTTAAAGGAATAATTAAGAGGCACAGGAAGGATACTTTGTCCTGAACCCAAGCTCTGAATGCAGGTGCCTGTGTCTCCAACAGGTACAAAACGTTTCTTCTCATTCATTTGGTCAAATGTTATTTGTATTTCACTTTTAATTCCAGAAGAAACCCTAACTTTGCTTCATCTTTTTCCAAAATAAAATAAGGGAGGGAAAAGGTCATTAACAGTGTCAAGAGATTGAACTTGTTTTGCTTTCTTTTTTTTCCTGAAGGCCAAAAATACACTAAAACCTGGAAAATTTCATGAAGCTGCTATCTATAGCTGCAATCTGAAGCTGCTATCCATATAATTTCAGTAAAAAAATGAATTTTCATTGATAAGGGAGAAACAATTGTTCAATTCACTGTCGAGTCTGGCATCTGGGCAAGAAGAGGTCACAAAAGGTCACTCACAAATGTCTAAACATCCCAGACACTGAACAACAGCAACTCCTTCTTGTGAGCTTGAAATGCAAACTGGGTTTCTAAGGCTTCTAAGATTGTTACCTCTCAAAAGCAAGAAGAAAAAAATTTCTAACCTATATTTAATATGCTGAGTCCAGACACTTGTCCCCCACTGCACAGGAACTGCCACTTACCTCTCTTCCACCCTACACCAAGCCGGCTGGCATCCCAGGAATTTGCTGTACACTGTTTCCCAAACCCCCACTCAGGTTTGAAGCAAACCCACTGATCCCGTTCGAATAATTTGTTTTTTATTTGCTCCAAAATGAGGAGTTTTGTTATTTCCCGCCCTCATATTGCCGAACTCCAAAACCCCAGTGCAGTCCCGGAGGCTTTGGTGATGCCCGCACAAGAGCAGGCATGGTTTTGCCGGCAAAACTAAAATTCCAGGGGCCGTGCCCCACGTACTGACCTCCACCAGTGGCCTGGGCTTGCGCTCCACTGCAAACCTGAAGTGGCAGAGCTCACAGTAGCTGGTGTTGGAGGAGGACAGCCAGTGCTCCAGGCAGCTGCGGTGAATGGTCCCCAGCGTCCCCGTGCACTCGCAGGGGGACAGCAGCTCCTCGTGGCTGCTGCCCTCGTGGCAGATCCTGCAAATGGGCCGGTCATTGAAGGGGCTGCTGCAGGAGAGGGAGAGAAAGCTGCTGGTCAGCGCGCAAGGCTGCGGTGACAGCCTTCCTCCCCGTCATGAACTAGAAATATTCGCGTTTAAGAGTGCTTTTCCCTCCAATTAGTAATCCAAGGTGTGGGGCTAATGGTTAAAAGCGTTTTGGCACTCTTGCTTGAAATATCTCTTCTGCTGGGGGGAAAAAGTGGCAAGTAAAGAACATCAGTGCGGCAGATAAGAGGGAGAAGTCCTTTGGTATTTTGTATTTCCTAGCTCTTCAAAAAGCAGCGGTGCAGCCACCTCTGGAAATCCCTAAGTACATCAGGGGGGTTGTAAATCTGCCTCAGCTGGGCACTTCTTGTTGTGGTGATGCTTTCACCTAAATATTGTTTCCACTGGCCAACTTTACTGTTGGAGCGCTGAAAGGGCAGCAGCTTGCCCTGCAATAACCCAAAGGCAGGGCCACAACTTCAGAAAACCACATGAAGGAAGAAACTTCCTCTCCTTGGAAAGGGTTTCCCTCTCTTTAGGACGCCCCCCAGGCAGGTCAAGGAGTGATACAAACAGAACTGAAAAGAACTGTGCCAAACACATCCCTGCTGTGGTATTTCATCTGCACTGCTTTAAGACCCATGAAGTCTCTCCAGCTCACCACCAGCAAAGACAAATTTAACTGTGACCCAAGCATCAAGTCTGGATAAGGTCAAACACATCAGAATACTCTTTCTTGCATCTAATGAGAGCAAAGCCAGCCTGCGGCATTCTTCAAAGACACAGATTAACAATATATTTCTCCACTAATCTGCCTCTCTAAACCAGCAGCAGAAAGAGCTGGTCAATCACTCGGACAACAACAGAAGATGCAGCACTGGCGCTGGAAACAGCTTGTCTAGCTGCTCAGCACGCCAGCCGGGGAAGCGTTTAGGAAGCGTGATGCATTCTGCAGCATGATCATTATGATGCTGCGATGAGGGTTTAATCACACCAGGCAAGAAGGGGCCTGTCCCTCCTTCTGTCCCCCACATACCTCTGCACAGCGAGGGTCCGCACGACGGATGAGAGCAGCTGCCCATCCTTGGAGGACACCTGCATGACATACTGGGGACAGCTGGTGGCCAGGCCCCCACTGCTGCCAGGCAGGCTCTTGCCATCGGGGGCTGGAGGGTGTGGGCACTCTGGAGGGACTCCAGGCAGGTGGCTGCAGTGGTTCGTCCTCATGGCGCTGGGCACTGGGTCCCCATCTAGGCAGGAACAAGGACAGGGAGGTGCTGTGGGCTGTATCTCTCCCTGTCTGACCCACACCAAGCACGAGAAGGAGCATCCCTCACTGCCCACCCCAGATTTCTGAAGCCCACTCAGCAGGGAAAGGGAGTTTACGAACATTAGGCATCACAAAAAACCCCAGTCTGCACATCCCACAAGCAGCAAGCCAGCAACCCTGCTTTCTTCTCTCCGCAGACTCCTGAAATCGTGAGTGATAAACAGAGAGGCTGAGCCTTTTGTCACTCCCCCTCCAAATGTTTCAAAGGAATATACAGTCTTCACCCTGTGCACTTTCAAATTTAGAGGCTGCCACTGTCTGCCAACGGAGAAAGTTATGTACTGGAGGAGAAAATGGCTGATCGGCTCCAAATCCCCTTTGAAAACACTTCACTGCTGCTTAGTGTCTTCTGTCACCAGCCCAAGGAAGTGCAGAGACCTGGCAATTAATCCTGTACGGGGCTTTAGTCACACAGACCTGCCTAATCACAGCCTGCGCGCAGCAGTAATTTATGCCACAAGGTGAGGCAGAAATCACAGCCCGCCTGTGTCTCTCTTCTCTGCTTTGCTCTTTCTCACATCACCCTGAGTTTGTTTTGTACAGTGCTTTCAACCACGGCAATTGTGAGCGAGGAGTTGTGCTGGGAACCAAGAGCCTGGGTGTGTGGGTTCCTTGTGGGATGGATGCTCCTGGCTCGGTGCGCTTGCCATGGAGGGTTCCGCCAGGCTGTGCCCCTGCCGTCCTCCCCTTCAGGTCAGGCACCAAAAATACACACACAGGGTGAGTTAATCCCTCTGCAAAATGGGGGAAGGATTCCCTAGCACACCTTGGGACACTTGGCCACGGTCTCTACCCTGCAGGTTGCAATGACGAGGCTCCCATGTTAAAATCAAGAGACCCTCCTCAAAAAAAGTGTTCTGTGTCACTCACCACAGCTGTACGGTGTCATCACTGCGGCTGAGAAGAATCTTTAAAAACCAAACATGAATAACACCCTCTAAGCAGGGGTGTTTCTCCAAGGGAATAGAAGAAACCTTGTGATTTGTCTTTGTTGGATTTGAGCAACAGCAGCACTAACCTTTGGAAGCCACCCGAGGGGATGTCCGTGGCAGTGAGGTTTTACAGCACATGAGGACTGGTGTGGATGCTGTACCACTAGCACCACACAAGTTTTCACACAGGGAGGACTCATGTTCTTAGAAAGACATCTAAAATAGGAAAATGCTTTGGCAGAGCCTTTGTTTTGTAGGATTACTTCAGCTATTTTCAGACCATGCATACCCCAGGGAGTGAGCTGGAGGCTGATGAGACAGCTTACAGGGAAGAGAGTGTTCAGGGAATGGGGAGGGCAATTGGACTCTGGGCCTCATTTACAATGAAAATGAAGCAAATGGCTGATTGTCAAAACCATTAACATATAAAAGATGCAGACATTTCAAGAGAATAAGAGCCACAGACTCTCTAAGGAGACCATGGTGTTCAGCAACATTTTAGTTTTAAAATCCATGCTGAGACTGTTTAACAAGAACATTCAGCTGCTGAGTAGCTGCTTCATTAAACTTAAAAAGCCTAAGAAGTATCATGCTTACAGACTTACGCTACAGAATTATATATTTCTTTCCTGATTGCTTCACTCACCCCATTAAGTACAACGGTGGGTTTATAATTTCATATAAAATGACCATTCAGGCCTTTACAAATACATCCATCAGTCATTTGATGAGTTTGGAGCATTTGCTGGACCATCAGAAGGTGTAACTATAAATGCAAAGCTTTAAAGCACACGGGAAATAATCTGGCTATATCTCAGCAATATTAATTCAAATTTCTGCCTACAGCACTGCGTTGATAGTACACTTTGGCAGAGCAGATACAGGTAATCCCTTTCCACTTTTTTAAAAGGGAGTTGGAAGATATATTTTTGAATTCAGAAGAACCGTTTTCACACAAAATCAACGCATGCGCCTGAAAAGTGATACAATTATAGAATTAAATGGTATGTGCTTCAATACTGAACCCCATGGTAAATAATGGAGATTAGCTGTCCTGAGAAGCACAGAGATCCTAAGCAAAACCCTAAGTTAAAGCTAGCATTAAGGAATTGTAATTCTTAACAGCCAAAAACCCCCAAAATCACTATTAATCCATATGTGTGTATCATGTCAAAAGATTTTTCACCTGAAACAAGTGGAAATCTGTCAAAAATGCCTCAATAAAAGAGAAAATAAAGAACAAAACCAGGAAGACATGTTTAGATAGTACTTATGAAGACAAGCAATATTAAATTGGGGAAGACAAAATATCAATATTTATTCCAGATGCCAGGAAATTCTGAGAAAAGTGGCTGAATTTGGCATGATGAATGTATGGCAGTATTTAGCTTTTTGTTTTTCCTTTTCTGTGTTGTCACTAGTCCTAGTTTTTCATTATATATACATCTATATCTATATCTATATCTGTATCTATATCTATAGGTTTATGGGTATCGAAGTAAAAGTAAAGGTCTTGCAGGTATATTTTTATGCAGTAAGTTTAAAGACAGTGAGAAACCAACCAATAAACTCAAGCAAATTATCTGAGGGCATACTGAAGCTGGGCAGAAGATTCATGTGCAGAAGACGTCCTTTGCTCCATAATAATTTATAGGATGCTATATTCCTATTTAAGAGATTTATAACTTGTGTACCAAAAAACCCCGCAAGATTCAACAAGGTACAGTGAGCAAGGCATTGCCACTCCAACTGAGCTGCACTCAAATAAGATGTTAAAAACCAGCATTACTGTCCTGAAAAGGAATTTAAGGACCAAGCCATCTGCAGACCTGGAATACAATTGGAATCCTTGCTGCGCTCTTTCTGACTGCATGAGCTCACCCCGCTTCTTAGGCCCACAAAGCATCATCAGGGTGATGAGCTAAATTACCATGGCAGAGCTTTTTTAAAGCAGTGCAGTTTTCCTGCTGAAGCTGTGAGTGGCTGAGATTTGCACAAAACAAAATGATCTTTACACTTCAGGCAGTGGATTGCAAATGTTGAACAAATACTAGTGGAGTTGCTCCCTTTTCCTTTTTTTTTCAGCATCTCTGCTAAGAACAGTGCTTATTCCACCTCTCGGTCATGGTTTCAAATGTGGAAACCCATTCACCTTTCTTATTCCATGTTCCCACAAGTTCACCCTATTTGTTTCAAGAAATGTGACACCAGCTTACATCAATCAGCTTCAAGACTTAAAAATATATATGAAAAACCACTAGCATTCCATCTGGAGACATTTTCCCAAGAAACGCTGCATTATTTTAAATAGACGGAAAAAATACTAATATTAATACTATCAACAACAAACCAAACCAAAACCAAAAAAACCCTCATACCAACAGAAAAATCCCAAATACATATCCACACAGAAAAATAAGAATTAAAAAAACCAAAAAATCCCAAACAAAGAAACAAAAAACCCAACAACAAAACCAACAAAAACCATAAACAACCAAAAAAACCACCCTCCAGTTTTCAGAAGCTTTCAGAGATAAGTTATTATTTCCTATTTATGTAATTTAACATAATTTTGTGCAGTTTACTCCAGAATTTTGGACCCCAGTGACATGTGGACAGGTTTTCACTTGGGACAGGTCAGCAGGCCTGGAACTCAGATAGAATTCTCTCTCTTACTGCAAGCTGGAAGAATGGTGCAAATCATGAGGCATCAAGAGGCATCTCCCACCTTCTTTTCTGCTGTCAATCCTGGCTGGCTACTCAGAATGCAAATTGATGCATTCCAAGTAATAAATTAAAGTTTTCAAAAGCCGTCAGCAATGCAGCTGTCAGAGGCTGTGTGAAAAAGGTGTTCTCCACTGGCCCAGGTGTCACAGGATCATGCATTACCTTTGTTTCTAGAAATAGGGAACAGGGACTCACCTTTCCCTCACTGAGGCTTACACAATTAATTTTATGCCACCCTTTAGGATGCTCCAGAGACCAAAGCAGCCACTGTACTCGCTGGATCACACACAGTGGCTGCATGATCCCTGTTTCCCCTTCCCACCAAAAAATGCAAAAGAAGAAACAAAATTCTCAACTCCAGAGCACTCTGAAACCTCCTAGATTTTTTACCTACTAAGAAACAATGCAGGGTACAGTGAAGATGGAACAGACAAAACACTTTTTAAAAAGTAAGAACCCCTGGAGCACCTATAAATCCTATTTTAGTGGACAAACATCAAGTTTTATGCATGCTCCTTCTCAGACACTCATATCTGGAGTAGTTTGAAATGTTTCTTGACTCTTCCCTCCACAATCCACCACAAAGAGCTTCATGGGTGACCTCCTAGTTTCAAATACACAAATATTGAGTGAAGAAATTAGTGGAGTAACTGGCAGTTGCAGCTGAAGCTGTGGATGCTGCAGCACCACAAGACCCCCAAGTGCCCCAGAATAAAAAGTTAATTTCTCTAAACTGAGAAGATGAATTCCTGTATTTGATAATGGTGCGGCTCAGCACAATGAGAGAAAAAAAAAGATGCCTGACCTGTTCATTTTGGAGCTCTAAAGCCATCAGTGAGAGAGGCAGCACGAGGACAAGGCAGTTCTGGGACACGGTGACAGGAGAAGGTTGGAGAAAGGTTTTTTTGGTCAACAGCATCCAGTTTGCTATTTAACACCACCACCTTTTAGGGAACTATGAGAGACCACTGAAAGGTGTGAGAGGAAGATGTGATAATTGTTCACCAGCTGAGGAGGACAGGTTTTACATTAAAGCATTTCAACATATAGAAAGTAGCACAGTATCAAACCCAGATGACATTAGGCAATTTTACTCTGTTTCAGCCCACATTTTACTAATTTTTCATGCTGTAAATAGCATTTCCCCTTCACCTGGTTGGACTGCAGAGAGCTCCAGGGGCTTTTAAAAACTACCCCACAGTAGGCTGCATTTAAAGTTCAATTTTACAAAAAAAAACACATCAAAAAAACTGAGTGCTCATCTGAGGCAGCAGCACAAAGCAGTCCAGCATAAATAGTCTTTAAGAGTCTGACCATGGATTTAAAACTTCACTGCCCACTCATAAATCATTGTTATTTTGTTATGTACTGAACCTTGAACCACTTTCCATGAGAGCAAATAGACTCCTTTTTTGGCACTGTGAACTCTAATAAATTGCTTTATGTGCCTGCACAGCCACTAACTTGAGTCATTTGCTTAGATTTGTATCCTTTTGTTGGTTGCTGAAATGAAAGTTTTCAGATGATAATAAATACCTTAAGTACTTGTGGTGGTGGCATTTTAGCCTTGCATTAATAAGAAAAAAGCCAGAAGATACAAATGCAGCTTACAAGGGATCTGGAAACAGATTTTTTTTTTTTTTTCCAAAGGTATAAAGAAGGCATTTACTCTAACACGTTCCTGAATTCCCTTTTTTGATTGCCACATCTACTTCAGATCCCCATTCCCCTATCTCCTTGCTCCTGTCCACAAACTTCCTGCTTATTCCCCAGAACATCACTTAAACCACAATTTTTTTCACAGTTAGGCACCAAAATGCAGTGAAGGAATTAGTATCTGCTTATATACTCAAAGCTTGTATATTAAAAGGCACAAAAGTTTGGCGTTTTTGCACTAGAAAGTTCTGTATTCTCTTTCCTCTTCTAAATTAGATCACTTTATACAAATGAGTCAAGCGCTTCTTGGCTTAAAATGTGAAGGATAGAATTTAATTTGCTCTCAACAGCTGTCAAAGGCCAAAGAACTCCATGTCAGTCCTTAAAGCCAGGTTTCATCTCTAAAAATTATTAAGTACTTTGTCCTGAAGAGTGACAGTATGTTTTGCACACTGTGTTTTACTCATCAGCCAGTTCCTTCGTCGTGGGAATTGTAAAACTTTCAGCAGTCCTGTTCTCTGCAAGTACCTCGGATTTCATCAGAAAACCTCTCTTTTGCAATTTCCAACAGCAGCAGTTTTAACTGCATCAGCCAGTGCCTCTGGACTCTGACCTCTGCTCCATTTAGGCGCTTCATTCCTGCTGCTTGTTTTGCCAGAAAAACCAAAACTGAGAGTGCAGGATGCTCATTCCACCCTCTGAGACTCACACCGCACCTGCACACAGCAGAGTGCACCCAAGAAATGGAACAGAAGTTACACCTACCACACCCTGATGTTTTCAGTTATTCTTCCAGCAGATGGCGGGAATCGAGAGTGTGAGGACCAATGTTTCTGTCAAATATAAAGTCTTACAGTCTTTCTTAAATACAAGGTCTTAGGAGGGCAAAGTCAGTTAGATCTGATCTGCATTTGATGGAACTGCTGCTACTGCCCTTCCCCACACTTAGGCTGGACTCAGAGCTCCTGTCCCGTGGTTGTAGGATGGAGCTCAGGGGAAAATGCTCAAAGTTAAATATTTGTGTACTCCCAAGGCCGCGTTTTCATGTTCAAAAATAGCTCTCCCCATTTCCACTGCAAGGCCAAGAGGAGGGCCGCCAGCATCACACACATCATTGCCCTGCCCCACATAATAAATCCCTAATTTGGCTTATTTTTTTTGCTCACACAGGTAAACATCAGCTGAATCCAACTGATTCCTCCTGGCCAGGTAAGGCCAAGCTGAAAATTACTTGAACTGCAAATGCTGTAAATAGTTAATACCTGAGGCTTAACTTCATGCCTGGGGTTTGGTAATGAACTCTTGTTCATGTAAATCTTGTGTAAATTAACTCTTTCACAAATGGGATCAGTTCTCAACTTGTGGTTTTACCTGGCTTACAGTGGCCAAATCCACACAGATTTTGAGGCTGTGACCAAGCAATGTCTCTATGCAAGAATTTGAGCAACAGAGAGCACAGAGAGTGCTGGCAGGTGATGGAGGCAAGAGCCTGAAAACTGCAGGACAAAAAGAGCCAGCAAAAAGCAAAATATTTTTAACTACTAATGGGGATACTTGGAGAAATGTAGTAATTTTTGTTTCTACAGACAGCTTAACGAAAATGCTAATTCTGTTCATCGTTGCTAAGTTAATTAGCCCATTTTTTGTACATTTGATTCTTCCAGCTCCTGCAGTCAATATTGCACACGAATATGATCCTATTACAATTATTGCATTTATCCTTGTCATTATTGATGGGAAAACAGTCCAATGTATGAAACTTAGAAAAGATACTAAACCCACTTTCAGATTAAAGTAAGCAGAAAATTGATAACATTTCTCTTTTTAATAGCTTTATATTTTAATTCCAGAGTTTAACAATATTGGCTGCATCAGTCTTGCATCTGAGAAAAGCTTCATTAGAAGCTCAATGAGCAAAACTTGTCTTTAAGACTCCAGTTTCAAGACAAAGATTATTACCATACCCTACATACCTCTGTTTTGATGCATTGTAATTCAACCTGAAATTGTTCAGGTGCCTTCACAGTATTTTTTTTTTCTTCCTTAGTCTTCATCTGCATAAAAATTTAACATTAACATTTAGTTCCTGCATAGAGGACTTCTCTCCTTTCCATGTGTGCATACCACAAATCTCACTGTCTGCAAGATACCTGCACTACTAAAAATGTTGTCTGATGCTGTGCCTCTGTGCACTAAGTACAATCAGAAGACCTTTTTCTTCTTCCCTAGGTACTCTACTTGTCACTTCCACAACAAGATTGAAAACCCCATGGGGTGGATTCAATTCTCATGTTTTATGCAGCAGTGAATCACTTGGATGGCAGTCTGCACATACATGAATCTTGGCTTGTGTGCGATGCTTTGAAAGCATGTCCCAAACTAATATATTTACATGTGGAATATGTGCTTTCACTTGTTCTAAGACTGCGGGATCACCCCAGGTGTTCCTGGAGGTGCCATCTAACAAGCCACTTTCCTTCCCTGAAGAGAATTTACTTTGCATTATTTTATCTTGTTGTGTTTCAGTTGGCAGCAGCTGCGTGCTTGATGTTTAACGATGGGGGAATTAGTCTCCCAAATAAGTTGTTTGAAAAAGAGGAAAACATTTTAAAAAGCAAAATGCCTCCAAATGCAGGTCTATTTCTCTCCCTTCTCCCTTTTTACCTTTCAGTCAAAAGCAGCTAAAAATATTCTTGCTGCATTTCCCTTTACATGGGAAGATAAACCCTTCCTGTTCCCATACCAGTCTGTTTCTCTCAGGAGCAGCAAAGTGTGGACTCCCTGGGTTTCTATAATATTTACATAAAGATTTCCCTCTGAACTTGAGTTTCGGGGAGGGGAAGAGTTTTTCGTCAAACTCCAAGACTTGCACTTCAGTCCAGAATAAGACAAACACATGGGAATAATGTGAGTTAATTAAAATCAGTGGTAATTCCCTACACTAACTACTTTTACATGTGTATGTGATGTGTTACATAAAACTATATCCTGTGGGAACTGAATGGCTCCATTTTTTTTCCAGTAACAGGCACACCAAGAATGCTTTTAGTCATTGTCACATGAAGTTGGCACTGGTCAAACAAATCAGATCTGATGTGCACACCTGGAAAGGAAAAGTTATTGCTGCAAAATAAAGCACATAAAATTCAATTTCTCTTCAGTAATCTTCAAGCAAATTACTGAAATGCCGTACTGTTGAATCAAAACTACAAGACAGAACTAAGTCAGAATGGCAAGACGTAGAATTTGACTGGACAACATTATTGTCCTTATCAAATCCAAGATAAATACCAACAAGAAAACTAACAAGAGTTAGAAGTGAACTAGGTATTAGCCTCATTTCTATGAGAAGTAAAGGCAATGGAATTCTGGAGTGGGTTTGAGGTGATCTCAGCTGGGATTTTACTCTCTGTGTGTTATTGTGACTTCTGCACTGAAATCAACCATGACATGCAGATTTTCTTGCACACCCAAGACGAGCTTGGTATAGGACTATTAGGACTTTGAAGAATAGCAGTGAGCCAGACTAATGATAAAAAAATATAGTATTGTGTAATTTGACCTGCAAGACATTTCATAGATTTTTATAGTGTCATTTAGCAGGCTCTGCTATTTGTTTTCACTACCAGAGAATTACTAATCCTTTTAAGAAGCTGAGAATTTGTAATCCAGAAACATGAAACCACACCTCTGGGCTACAATATTATTGCGGCTTGGTGGAATTTTGTGTATCAGAATTAGAGGCTGGTTTGGGTTGGAAGGGACCCTAAAGCCCATCCAGTGCCACCCCTGCCATGGGCAGGGACAGTTCCCATTATCCCAGGCTGCCCCCAGCCCCGGTGTCCAGTCTGGTCTTGGGCACTGCCAGGGATCCAGGGGCAGCCCCAGCTGCTCTGGGCACCCTGTGCCAGGGCCTGCCCATGCTCATAGGGAAGAATTTCTCCCTAATATCTTACCTAAACCAGCTCTCTGTTAGTTTGAAGCCTTCTCCTGTCACCCCAGACAGTCTTTCTCCATCTTCTGTAGCCCCCTTTCTGCATCAAAAAGGTCACAATTAGGTCACCTGAAACCTTCTCTTCCTCCGGCTGATACCCGGAGTTGCCTCAAACACTCAGGCCAAGTCCCACTAGCTCTGAGAACATGATGATTGTGATTTAAACCCACACTTTTAAAGTAGAATGTTGTTAAAGATCCACTTATGTCTCATCAAAACGTTTGCACATCTTTGTATCCTGTGCACATTGTAAGACATCACTGACGGCACGAAAATCACCCAGAAGCGTGGAAATGCTAAAACTTGGCTGAGCATGTTGGCTCTGTTGCAGAAGAATCTGTGTGAAATTAGTTGTTGCCAAAGGGCAAAGTAACTAAAGAGCTCCAAGTTTTACCCTGGGGGCCGCAAAATTCTGGGGTTTCTGGAGATGCTGTCAACAGCCTGAAATAAAAAGTAAGATAAAATACTTATTTGATTTCACCAAGTTTTACCAGCCTACTTCATCTTCCTCCTTTCTTAACGCAACTAAAAGATTCTCCTCCAAGACCTGCCCTAATGCTACTGCGTGCTGCTGAGGCAGGTAAAAAGGAAAACGCTATTGGAAGTTTAGGATGTACGTTTTCCACAAACTCTTGATTGATTACTGTCATCCACAATGCAGGATTTTGTGGGTCTCTGTCCCATTCACTACTCTAAACACCAGAGTTTAGGGTCAGACAGGCTTACCTCACTGTAGGGCTGTGGAAATTTCTGGAATCTATTCACTCACCTTCCAACTTGATGCGTATGGTGCAATGGCAACAGCAAATAAGGAGAGTTTAGGTAGAAACTATTACGAATGAAACCTAAAAATGGGAACCTTGGCAGTCCTAAAAAACAGCCCTAGTTATGTACTCCAGCTCCCTCTCTTAATCAAGAGTAATTTGTATTTACACAGCCCATGAAATGTGGAATTTGAGGATGCTGGCCTCAAAGGCACTCTGCTATTTAATAGAATAAACCAGCACACCACATCTTCCACAAAAAGCCCTTTCCTTGGTTCAGTTAATGCTCAGGACTGGCCTTTCAAAGCACACTTCACCACAATCCAACCCTGGTGAGCAAACACACAGGACGGAATGCCTAGCTCCCAGTCCTGCCTGCCTGTTCAGTGCCTGATGAGCACAGAACTCAGAGAGGGCAGGTGACACTCCTCCTCCCTGGAGGCCTCCGCGCAGAGATGTCTCACACACAACGGTAGACTGAGTATACAGATGATTCTGCTGGTTCTGGCAACCAGAAAGAAGGCAGAAAGGCTATTTTTAGCATGGCACTTTATTACCAGTTTAATGGCATCCCAAGGTTTAGCAGCCTGTGAGGTCAGAAAGCTACACCTTCTTACAGAAAAAAGCACTGAAACAAATTTCCTCGTTAGGTACCATGTCTAGTAGCCTTTGCCTATTGCTGGAAACATAATTTTTCATCCTGTAAATTGGATAAGTAAGATTCAATCATTTTTTGTTTTATGTTGGACTCTATCACTTTTACCTTCCTTGCCATTGACTAGTTAGATTTTAAGTGGGTGTTTCTGGGTCTTTAAATAACAAGTATTAAAATACTTCCACAAGTATTTTATAACAGCATTGATGGTGAAGTTGAATAACTGATCACTTTATGTATAAACATCTTAATAAACTAGTGAATCTTAGTGAATTTTTATATCATCATTTTGAGACTCCTGCATTTGTCAAAGGTTAATTACATTTCCTATGCCATCTGGGCATTGTTCTCAGCTAGTCAGACTAGTCCTTAAATTTGTTCAATTTTTCCATCAAATGAATCCCTGGTGGTTTTCTAAGGAAGCTGACATCCTCCAACAGCTCTTCTTCCTTTCTAACTCCTGGTTTATCTCCTACCACAGCTGTAGAAGCAGAATGAATCCCTGATATCCCATTATTCTATAAAATAGATCTTAATACTCTTGGCATACTTGTCTGTGTAACATCCTCCAGACATACAATGTATTTGTAGCTCTAATGAAGAACAGTGAGTTAAAAGAGTGAAAAAAAAAAATCTCGTTCAAAGTAAGCCAAAGCCTTGTTCAAACCCCTCCTCAGTGCAGCTCATCTCCAAAGCTGAACAGTCCCATATAGTAGCTGCAATAATTAAAGCACATATTTGCTTCCAATATTTGCAAGATCTTTCCTTTCTGACAGTCAGTATCTGTTTGAAGCACATTACAATCCTAGCTGCTGATACAGACAGAGGATGAATTAATTATGGATAGGAATTTGTGACCAAGTGTTCCCAGAAACAGCCTATCTGTCTCATTGCATGGAACCATCAGCTCTAAACTGCCAAGCAGGAGTGAAATGAGCAAAACAGTGACAGGAAATTCACTATCTCAGCCCCAAAATACTGAACAACCTTGGGCCAGGCCAGAGCACACTTGTCTTTTGTCAAAAACAAAACAACAAAAGCCTAATGATCAACAAAGGCAATTGCAGCACTGGAGGAGGTGAGGGAGTCTGGGTGGTAGAAAATTTCACTTGGATTTTGGAGGGGTGGGTTCTGTGTGTGCAAATGGATGTGGCAACTAATTCATTGGCTTTTGCGTCTTCAGGGAGGAGAGAAAAAAAGACATATCTGCACACCCCTGAGCAGGCTGTGCTCCTAAAAGAGTGTGAACAGGCAAGTGGTGAAGGTGTGGCAGCCACAACCCAAGTGAGCTGGGATGGAAGTGCCCGCCTGTCACCTGGCTTTAACAGAGATATACAGAACATGGGCAAAACCGAGCCACAGTCACTCCCGTGTTCTCATTTTTCCATTTTATATTTCATTATTTAATTTGATTTAGTTGATAGAAGCTTTTAAATCAAACTCTGGAATTTGTTCGAGTGGGTTGAGAGCCAGTAAGCACAAACAACGTGCACATGTGTAAGAATATTTCAAAGAACTGAGAGAGCTGTCTCTAATTTCTAAACATTAGTGGCAGCAGAGCCTGATTACAGCAGCAATGTCCAGTGAAGTACTTCCATTTGTTCTCTGTTGCAGTTTTTCAGTCATTATAAACCCCCGGCTGTGCATCAAACAGCACACAACTGGATACCAGACAGTCAAACAGCAACTAGAAACAAACTCTGTGTTGTGTGCCACGGCTGAAAGCCCACACCAGCCTTGAAGCTGCCAATTACTCCCAGCCCAAGATGCGTCCTTAAAAGCAGGACTGTCACAAAACCCCGTAGTCACAAAAAGTAAGCGAGTAACCATTGCTGCACAATGAAATCAGCTTACAGGCAAGGAGCTGGCTTTAAGGGCTCTATTATGGATGACTTCCTCTTGTGCTGTTGAAAATACTTTGATCTCCTGGGTTTCAGAAAATGTCTAAATTTAAAATAAGCTGCTGCAAGGGAAACTATCCTTTTATGCTGCAATTGAGCTGCATAAATTGGAAGGCTATGGGCACAAGAAGAGGGAAGGCAGGAATAAGGGGAGATTAACTCCCACATTCCTGCCTATCTTTGCACAAGTGCATGCACTAAGAGAAACTAAAACTTCAGCAGCTGTGAAAAAGCGGACCTGCAATTTGCTAGGAGGAGAAAAGACAGCTGGGATTCAGTTTCCAGCTTCTGATCGTCTGTGGGGGCTAGTCCTAGAAAACAAAGCTGATTTCTGTGTGTTGTTGATACTCCCATTGACACTGAATTAATAACTCCTCTCCCTGCTGCACAAGCCCCCTCAGACATGACTTGGCTCAGTTCGCCTTAGGAAGGAGCAGTCAGAGGATCTCTGTAACATAACGTTCATAGGGTCTCCAGTGGCATCCACAGAAGGTATTTTATTCTGTCTCGTAGAGACCTTAAAGACTAAACTGGGTGTTGAAACAGCCCAGAAGATGAAGGGGTAAACCTGTCCTCATGCAAGGCCTTTGTATTTCAGCTACAGCCATGAAATGCTACATGGTTTTATTCCCAAGTGTTTTAGAGATAAATGCATTTGATGCTTCTCATAAACAGCCTAGAGAAGATAAGCAAAGAACCAACACTGACCTTGTGTCAGATTTACAATTTTTATTCTTTAAGCCCTCGTAAAACCAATTACCTAAACCATAAGCTAGTTTGGAGAAGACTAATCTCTCCGATGCTCCGATGCTCCGATGCCCAGTGACCTTGTAAAGCACCCATCTGACACAGAGGCAGGAAGAACCATGTGGATAAGAAAGGATTGCAGACTGTTGTAGCTTTGACCCTGCCTCATGCTTCTCATGCTCTCTCTCTTTTGAGGTAAAGCACTGATTATGAGAACTGGGATAGCAGACCCCAGACTTGATGACCAAACAAACAAACAAACAAAACAAAGAGGAAGGTTTACTGCACTTTGCCTGCAATCTAAACGACTTGGGTTGTTTCTTCTTTCATCGTGTCACTGATGGTGGCTTAATGGAAGGGCTGAGCACCAGTAAAGCAACACTCGGCTATGGGTCAGCACCTCACACTGAGCACCCCAAAGCAGCAGCCACCACGCTGTGTGTGAAGCTTTAAACCTCTCTGAATTGCACATCAACCTGTAGGAATTCTAGGTCTGCTGAAATGATGAAATGCAGAAAGAGCTGAACAATTGCAGCTCTGCAGCAGCATCAACCTCTTGACCTTATCCCCAGCAGTGACCAGGGTGATCCTCAGCTGTTTACTCAACAGTTTAATAGGTGAAAGATGAAGCTAATCTGGAACAGGGGCTTCAGAGAGAAGTAAAAGGAGTGATGGAGATGGTCCCAGTGGAGACTGACAGCCACTGCATGGTGCCATTACCTGATCACCTGATAAAAGTTAAAATGTTGGATGAAATAGCATTGCAGGAGTGAAATATGGCAAATTTCTTTCAAAACTAGCTTTTTGTAAAGTATCAGTTCTGAAAAGCTTCAGACTGCCTGGATTGTAACAGCTTCATGACAGCATTTACTCATTGTGTTCACTGTCACATCCTAATAAATATCACAGTCAATAAAAGCTTTATGCCCATTGCCTGTACCCTTTGGTTAACCTTCTGTGAAATTTGCCTTTTCATCATGACTGTCATCATCAAGCCAGAGAGAAAATTAGTTTTCTTTTGCTAGTGCTTTTTTTTTTCTTTTTTTCCCTGTGTGTTTCAACACAGAGACGCATTTGCAAATTTTATTTGTTAATTTTTTAGTACTTGCTTAGTGGTCTTACAACACTTGCTATAAAGTTTAGGCAGCCTAATATAAATGTGACAGACTAATAAAAAAGCCAAACACTGGTCATCTCTATCTAGCACAGTTCTACTCTAAAATTCCAGTGGTCATCTCAACTGCTGCTTTATACCAGGAAGAAAAGCAGGGCTTCTACCTCTTAAAATTACTTATTTTAAAAAGACACCCAACATTTGAGCAGCAGTTTATCAAGGTCCTCTGGCAAGCTTCATGAAACACAGATTTATTTCATGGCTTTGACTATTTCCCCACAGTGTAAGGATGCTGAGACTGCCCCAAGGGCATGATATGTTTCCACATCTCCCACAGAACAGTCAACATTAAAAAATTGGTAAAACTGAACAGAAGCAAAAGAGTTTGCCAGAGTCAGGGTGCTCTGTCCAAGCCAATGTGCTTCTCTACACTAAGCCATAACAGTTAGACAAGGAAATTTTATCCCCAAATTCAGCAGTTTCATGTTACAAGTAGAACCAGATTCATTCAATATTAAAAAAA